>NCQV01071758.1:13944-29842 GCA_002740545.1 Lophocereus schottii
AACATTGGGTATAAGGTCAGAGCTAACCCAAGCAAGTATTAAGAGGGAAAATTCAAGTACATGTTGAGGTGATGTAAGGTCGACAAAAGAGTTATCCTGGTAAAACAAAGAAATAACCAAAGTCTTAGGTGGGTTATGAAGTATTTCAAAAGGTTTTTCTAGTCAAGGTAGTGAGAGACTCACTATCAAAGGACAATTAGGGACTAGCTACATGGGGCCTTATGATTCATTAAAAGGTTAAATCCTACAACTTGTCGACTACACCTACTTGTCGAAGCCGAAGACATATATAACAAATGTTTTAGCTCGTAATAGTATCAGAGTACTTATCAGGGTGTATAACAGTTTTCATTAGTGGACAAGGTGATGAATTAGTAGTGAGCACTTTCTCACTAGTAACAAGGTTCTCTTTTTTTCAACGAGAATATCAATTTTGAACCAAGGTAATCGATCCAGTGAACTCACTGAGGATCTAAATATTCAATTGGAGGATTAAGTAGCTATGCATCTTGGGCTAATCATACATCTTTGGAGGGTAGCAATGAAAAACAACTATTGATTTTTGAGGTAGGTTTGCATACATGGAAAAGCTTCATAAGTTTTGAGGACGAAACGTTTTAAGGGGAAAGGTTCTAATAACCCGACCCTAACCTATATTTTTTAATTTAAATCATATTTATTTGTTTAATTAATGATGTTTATTCATTTAATTAATCATTTTTATTCATTTAATTGGTCATGGTTTTTTATTTAATCAAATCACAGTTATTAACTCAATTACACCTAATTTATTTAACGAACAAATTTCATTATGTTATTTAAGATTTTCCACCTTTATTTATCGTATTTAATCGTTTTGATTGGGAGATATTTCATTTGGGTCCCATTTTACAATTCAAGTTTCATTGATTGTAAATTTCAGTTTTGTTGATTAGTTAAATATCCGGTGAATTTATAGTAGGCCTCGATAATTATAGTCTAAGAAATTATTATTATTATTATTATTATTATCATCATCATCATCATCATTATCATTATCATTGTTATTATTATTATTATTATCATCATCATCATCATCATCATCATCATCATCATTATTATTATTATTATAACCTTGAAGAAATTTAATTTCAAACTATGAAAATTCAATCGTATACAGTTTATTTTCCTTCCCGAGCGCAAACCATATAAGCACAATTTAGGCCAACAACTTGGCACTTGTTTTACTTAGTTAATTACCATCTTTATGCCTAATTAGTATTTAGCAAAAGATACTTTTGGAGGGTGAATATAAGCCTAGTACAAGAGACGAATCATCAAGATAACCTCAAGCAAACCCAACCATACACACACACATCTCTCTCTCTCTCATCCTTCTTTCTCTAGCCACGGCCCCCTCCAGCTACTGCCCTAGTGTTTTCCGGCCACCAGTCAGCCACCAGCTGGCCACCCATAGCCACCTCTAGTCTTGCCCTAGCCACGACAGTCCCCTCCCTTCCCCTGCCTAGGCACAACCCCAAATCTTTCATTTAAGCATCCAAGTGAGGTTACCCTAACCTCAACCCATGGATTTCTTTTTTTAGTTTTATTGATTGTTTGAGTATGGCTTATGTTTATATGAACCAAGTGATGGTTGTTATGAAATTTGTATTGAGTTTAGTGATATCTAAAGTTGTGGATGATGAATTAGAAGTGTGATCAAATGAGTTGAATCTTCAAAGTTAAAACCAACCTTGCTTGTTTTATTTATTGTGATTTTGATATGGGTTATGTATATGATGCCTTAAATGATCTTTTTATGTCCGATTGTGGTGATTTAGAATGATTTCAAGTGAGGATTTATGTGCAGAAAGATGAGAAAGCTAAAACAGTGAAGGCTTGAAATTTCAGGAAAATAGGGTAGACTTCGGGAATAAACGGTAATGATCCACCTGTGAGAAAATTATAATTTTTGGTAGCTCCGTGTATTAGCTTCAAACAGATTTTGAATCGCCTTGATCTGAAGTCTGTGGAAAAAGGTATGGTCGTTTCACCAAAACTGACACACTTGTGTTTTAGCCCTATTTTGGAAACCCTATTGTGGGAATCATATTTTTTGTTATAAATGAAAGTTTTTTAGGACTTCGTAATAATTTCATATTGGTATTTTAAGTCTCCATTTGAGGTCAAGGGTAAAATTTATGAATTTTTGAAGTGAACTGACCTGCTTTGATGCAATTAGGTTGTTATTGCAATTTCTGCATAGCGTATACTTGGAGGAAAATTCTGAAAATTTTACTATACATTATCCATATTATTTTTGAATTTCCTATAAGATTTCATAAATTTTGGTTGAGTATTTTTAGTTTGGTATTTTTGGAAACGTTTTGAGTAATTGTGTAAAGAGCAATAATAAAAATTGAGCGAGATTGATCATGCACTCGTTTTATGTATTTTGGGCCAAGCAAGGTTATTTAAGGGGGAAATGAATATTCATGGGCTTTGATGGATCTTTTAGCTTGATTAATGAGAAAGAAGATGACAAGCATATAATTTAGGAGCTTGTTTTTGAGCTTTGAATCAATTCAGGATTTTACAAAGGAGATACTGCGTTTAGTGAGCTTAATAGCTTCTATTGAGTTCAATGATTAGTTTGGAGTAGGATTCTACATCTAATAAATTTATGAATGAAATATGAGAAGTAGGGGAAGTTATGACTCAGCAATCATATTTATCAAATCAAGTTATTGTAGTTTATGCTATTTTAAACAAAAATATATCTCCCTTGGCCTCAAACCCTTATTACGTACTCAATTCAAAATGTATTAAATTTGTTTATCAAGCCAATCTAGTGTACTCACTGTTATCTTGAACCAAGCTATGCATCAGCGAGCCCTAAATCCATATCAGCAACTTATTTCGGAAAAGACCAAAACCACTCTCACATTTGTCACCATCAAGGCCTTTTCCTTTGTAATCTTATTTATCTCATTGTGGTCTATTTTTACTGTCATTTACTTTATATAAGATTTAGTTACTTTCATTAATTTAATTTTGAAGTTATATTGAAATACTAAAGTTATGTACACCATTTAATTACTCAGTTTCTTTTACACATACTTTTACTTACTCAATTATGTGAGTAAAGATCAATTACTGACTATACATATTTACAATGACATTTATGAAATAGAGTCGAGGCCTAGTTAGCGTTTCCTGTTATGCATAAGTGTTATCAAGTCAGAACATATTTATCAAGTCAGACGACATTTATGAAACAGCTGACTTGTATCAAATTAGATGATATTTTTTAAAGACTCAAGCTACGTTCATTGTTTGCATCTTCAAAAAGCCGAACATGCTTGTCAAGTTACAACTCTTAATGGGTTTATCAATGAATCAATTTATATAGTGATTTGCCACTTAACTTATGACCCCATCAGTTACCATCTATAAGGCGTCATCCCATCATTTACTCATGCAGCTTCAAGCCAACTCTTGATCGGATTGGCAGGTGTACACCTACGTATAGATCATATCATTGCAAGTGGCTCACATCCAGATAATAATGAGCAATTCAGTTTTATATTATTTTCATTTTCATTGTTACTGCGAACTAAATAAATTATAAAAGCGAGTACCCATCAACAGTGTTTCGATGCTCATTTCGCAATACATTAATGCATGTACTGAGTTTTTGCTCACATTTTCGAATAGTTTTCATGTTTGGTGATGAAGTATCACATGTTTCTCCTTTCAGCAAGCCCTTTCGGAAGCCATCGGATGCTCACAGTGGATTCTGCATAGTGTGAATGTTGGCATCAACCTCGGGGTCAAGTTGGGTGTGTAGTGTGGGGTTCGAGTTAGCACATGGTACGATTAAGTTGACGGTATTAAAGTTGAACTATTATGGACTTTGGTCTTGAAGTATTTCAATTTAATAGATTTTGTGATTGTGAATACGAGTTGCAAGATTAAATGGTTTCAATGAGCCTTGTCCTTATTAAGATGGCGGTAGCGCCTTCTATTATTAAGTCTTCCGCTGCAGTTTTTCGTATATCATGTCATTACCATTTTGGGCGCATTATAGATTTGGTATCAGAGTTAAGATTTTTGGGGCCACTGTGAGCTATGAAGTGCTTATGAGTTAGCTATCAAGGTGTGTATGAGTTATGTTGGACCAGTCAAATGAGCTATTGATTATAAGTTCATATGTATGGGCATATATAGAGGAACCATTTCCATTTGGGTGACTTAGTCATTTGGTAATATCTTGAGATTCAAACATTAGCAAAGTGGAACGTGGAACCATTTGTGTCACCAGTTAGTGAGACATGCTCTTATTTATTTTGGAGTTGTATTGTCCATTTCATTTCTCTTATTTGTTTAAATTTTTACAATTGTGCACTCTGGGTATGTGACCCATTGAGTTATAAACTCCGCGTGTGGCCATTGAGCTATTGAAGTGCTTCCATCTATTTCAGCTATCTATTGTAAGGCTTTAAGCCTAGGCTTTAGTCAGCTTTTAGGTGAAACTATGTCTGTTTTGCCCCAGGATTTACAAGTTCTATTGAAGTGTATTAATATATGGTTGAAACCCTATGTGGGGATGCCATTTGCAACTTCTTAAGGGATTAATACAGTGTCAAGTTATATGTAAACGTCTAGATGAGGTAATGCCTTGTGGGGTAATATCTTTGAGGTGAACCATATGAGATGAATACTACAATAAGTACTTATGTATGGTGATAACAATTAGCAGCTTAAGGTGTTCTACTTAGCATTATATAAGTGGTACAAGTAAGACTAAGCTACCATGTATAGAAATTATCTGGTCTTGACACTCAGACCTTACCTCATAATTGCTCCTATTACTTCCTGTCATTGACTTATTTCTGCCCTAGTTACCTTGAATTGTTCAAAGGCATCATTTCTTTTTCACTAACATTCTCTTGATTTGTAATGGAGTGTTCATGAAAAAAATCTCATATGTGGTCTGTAGGGAATCCTTGAAACACATCTGAGCAACCTTTCTTATAGGCGATTCAAACCCTGACAATCATAAACGTTTAGTTCTCTGTTTCCATAATGGAGCCTATAATGACTCCCAGTATGCGTTATTGTGTGATTTGCAGTTCTTTTCAAGTATATTGGATCTATTCTACCTATAGTTCAGTCACCTCTATGTCCATATTTTTACAGACACCTAGTTTAACTCATTGCTCCTATTTGAGCACTATTCATTTATTGCTTGCAAAGCCTTTGGTCATATCAGACCCAGTCATTAAATGCCTTTTCAACAATTAAAGGTATCCATATTGTTCGTCTTTCTATAGCACCGTAACGTCATGTTGGCGTAGTACTCAATGGCCGCGACGGCATGTTGTTACTGAAGTTATTTTGGTAATCCTTTCTTCACTAGTACAGCTTATCTTATTAATGATAAATAATGATTTGTGCTATTTCCCTTTACCAGAAGTTTTGAAGTTTAAATGCCTACCCAAGACTTCCATTTATTGCAAAATGTGTTATTGATGGATGTCATCATGTTCAGTTATAAGACTAACTCCTTCATCTTGGCATATTTTCCATTCAAACATCAGATGAATAAAATTTTCGTTCTGGTACTGTTGACCCTTATCTTTGCCATTTTACTCACATACGGATACCGTATGAATTTTCAAAAGCCGCTTTGCTAATCTGTTACATTTCTTCACCTTCATTATTTAATACTGCCTCTCAACTTTATAACATCGTTCAATTACTTTACTATCATGACCATCATGAACAAACTGCATATCTTATATATGCAGTACATTTCTATGCCTCCCTTTCATTGCAAATCTTTGTCCTTTCATTCATTCTGCTTACATTCCTGTCCTTTATAACCAATATAGAAATATCTTTGCAAGAGTTCATGGTGTGGTTGCACCTCTTTACACTTTAGATTGTCCCCCTGTCTTTTAAATTTATTGAGAGCAGTAAGCAGTTGAATGCGTTATCTTTTATAAATATGCCCCTATTAGTATTGCTGTAAACATATTCAATAGGCATTCAATCTAGTTTGATTGCTAGACCTTGTTGCACTATGGGGATGAACTGATTGTGTGCTTATAGAAGATGATTTGTCAAACTCTTAAGGGTAGTTTAAGAAATGTGGAAATACTAGACGTGTGTTTCTATAGACCGAGAGAAGAAAAACCCTATTTCCTAAGTGAGTGAGTTATCGTATCAGTAATACATTGAATATTAGTGATATGCCAACCACACTCCCTACATACATATCCATAATTACAGTTTCTGAATTTAGAGATGTTTCATCTGAGGATTTTAGGACTGTTTTCCTCTAAGAAACATTGATTTTCATATCTAAGTGCTCAATCCATTTTAAGAGCCCTTATCATATGACCCCCAGTAGAGTTCAAAGAACTAAAGTTTTAGTAAGATGAGTTATTATAGATGGAAGTTATTTGATCAAATGTGTCATCGTGGGAAACCCTAGTTTTATATGTGTGAAGAAGGAAGATAGAACATTATGGTTATGTGCTGCATACAGAGAGTTGGATAAGATCGTTATCAAAAGCAAGCAACCTACACCTTGAATAAATGACTTATGGGATTAATTGCCAATAACAGAAGTCCTTTCTATGAATGATTTGAGGTCCGGGTATCATACCTAAACCATGCAACCATAGTTACCTTTTGTAAGAATGCCCTTTTATAGTAATTCTTGAAATCGTTTGCTTGTCTCATCTTTAAAACTTGATACTACCCAATATTGCTTAATCTCCCTTGCATTTTAACCCGATATTTCCTATTAGCATGATCTTTCATGTCTTTGCAAACCCATTGCTAAATGTGCAATACATTTTTATTCGACCTTATATGGTTGTCAACATTCTAGTGCTCTCGACCTTCAACATCTTTATTTCATGATCATGCGTTGTAGTCCATTCCATTGAGAGCCGATTCACACATCTACCTGACATCTCATTTATTCAAAATGATAAGCTCGTATAACTTATTCTGAATTCATAATATAATTCAACTCTCATTAGTGTTGGTGATTGTGATTGTCATAATCCCCTTGCTCTCTTTATTTTGAACTTCAATTCTCACACATATATCTCACATTCTGATAAATAAAATTCTGCATTTCCTATTTAATCTTATTATTGTACTCAAATTGACTTCATATGAGTAAAGGCATGTTCCTATTGTAGCTTGCTCAATCTATTTATCTATTCATTGGCGCTTTGTTCGTCCAAAATCCATTTATCTATCCATTGCACTTTGCTTATCAAATCTATCTATCTATTTATTGCACATTGCTTATCCCATCTATCTATTGCACTTATCTTTTTGCTTGTGGCTATAAAGTCACCTAGTTGAAGCTCTGTTACTTGTCATCTTGTTTCCAATTCATCAGTTGAACCCGAGTATAACCCAGCCATCTTTCTCCTTAGTTGATTATTTATTAGACCCCTTATGATCCATATTTAAAAACCACAGTTCTTGTGGCATTATATTTTAGAATTCATGATACACTTATGATTATCTTTATTCTGATCACCCCATGATAATCTCTCATTTATTCCCCTTTTCTCATCTTATTGTTCATTTCTTTTATATGCAATGATTCGTTTGGCTAAGAATTTCATCACTCTCATCCCTAACTATGGTCATTTCATTGCCCATTATCGATCGGGAGTAGAACCTTGAGTAGTCTGATGAGGGAAGATCATATGACGCATTAGGAATATCAGATGAAGATATTTTGATAAGGGCATAATCTTAAGCACTGTATAATTATGTTGGAGTGAGCCAGAAGAAACATTGAGTATAAGGTCAAAGCTAACCCAAGCAAGCATTAAGAGGGAAAATTCAAGTATAGGTTGAGGTGACATAAGGTCAACAAAAGAGGTGTGCTCGCAAAACAAAGAAATAACCAAAGTCTCAGATGGGTTATGAAGTATTTCAAAAGGCTTTTCTAGTCAAGCTAGTAAGAGACCGACTATCCAAGGACAATTAAGGAGTACTTTCATGGGGCCTCATGATTCATTCAAAGGTTAAGTCCTGTAGCTTGCTGACTGCACCTACCTGTTGAACCCGAACATGTATATAATGTATTTTATAGCTCGTAATAGTATCAGAGTACTTATCAGGGTATACAACAGTTTTCGTTAGTGGACAAGGTGATGAACCAGTAGTGAGCACCTCCTCACTAGTAACAAGGTTCTTTTCTTTCAAAAAGAATATCTATTTCGAACCAAAGAAATTGAGTCAGTGAAGTCACTGAGGATCTAGATACTCGATTGCAGGACAAAGCAGCTATGCACTTTGGGCTTATCGTTCCTCTTTGGAGGGAAGCAATCAAAACCAAGTATTAATATTTAAGGCAGTTTGCATACTTGGAAATGCTTCATAGGTTTTGAGGGCAGAACTCTCTGAAGGGGGAAGGCTATAATAACCCGACCCTAACCTATATTTATTTATTTAAATCATATTTATTTATTTAATTAGTCATGTTAATTCATTTAATTAATCATGTTTATGGATTTAATTGGTCATACTTATTTATTTAACCAAATCATGTTTATTAATTCAATTACACCCTATTTACTTATCGAACAAATTCCATTATGTTAGTTAAAATTTTCCACCTTTATTTATTGTATTTAATTGTTCCGGTTGGGAGATATTTCATTTGGGTCACATTTGCAATTCAAGTTTAGTTGATTGTAAATTTAAGTTTGGTTCGTTGATTAAATATCTGGTGAATCGATAGTAGGCCTCGATAATTATGGTTTAAAAAATTATTATTATTATTATCATCATCATCATCATCATTATTATTATTGTTTTTACTATTATTATTTTTTTGTAACCTCGCAAAAATTTAATTTCAAACTACAAAAATTCAGTCGCATACGATTTACTTTCCTTCCCAGGCCCAAACTGTATAAGCCCAATTTAGGCCCAACAAGTTACCACTTGGTTTATTTAGTTAATTACCATCTTTATGCCTAATTAGTAATTAGCAAAAGATTCTTTTGGAGGGTGAATATCAGCCTAGTATAAAAGATGAATCATTAAGAGAACTTTAAGCAAACCTAACCACACACACACATCTCTCTCTCTCTTCCTTCTTTCTTTAGCACGGCCCCCTCCAGCTGCTGTCCTGGTGTTTTTTGGCCACCAATTAGCCACCAGCTGGCCACCCATCGCTACCCCTAGTCTTTCCCTAGCCACGGTAGCCGCCTCCCTTCCCCTGCCCAAGCACAACCCCAACTCTTTCATTCAAGCATCCAAGTGGGGTAACCCTAACCTCAACCCATGAATTTTTTTTCTGGAGTTTTATTGATTGTTTGAGTGTGGCTTATGTTTATATGAACCAAGTGATGGTTGTTATGCAATTTTTATTGAGTTTAGTGACATCTAAAGTTGTGGGTGATGAATTGGAAGTGTGATCAAATGAGTTGAATCATGAAAGTCCAAGCTTGCATGTTTTATTTGTTATGATTTTGATATGGGTTATGTGTATGAAGCCTTAAAGGATCTTTTTATATATGATTGTGGTTTTTTTGGAATGAGAATTTATGTGAAAAAGGAAGAGAAAGCTAAAATAGTGAAGGTTAGAAATTTCAGGAAACCAGGACAGACTTCGGGATTAAATTGGTAATGATCGGCCCATGAGAAAATTAAGATTTTTGCTGGATAGATATTTCAGTATGTTAGCTTGCAAATGACTTTTGAATTGCCTTAATCTTAGGTCTGTGGAAAACGTTATGGTCGTTTGACCAGAATTGTGCAGAATGGATTAAAACTGACACACTTATGTTTTAGCCCCATTTTGGAAACCCTATTGTGGGAACCATGTTTTGTATTGCAAATAAAAGTTTTTTGCGACATCCTAATGTTTTCATATTGGTGTCTTAGGTCTCCATTTGAGGTCAAGGGTGAAATTTATGAATTTTTGGAGTGAATTAACCTGCTTTGATACGATTGGGTTGTTATTGCAATTTCTGTGTAGCGTATATTGGGAGAAAAATTCTAAACATTTTATGGTACATTGTCCATATTATTTTTGAATTGTCTATAAGATTTTATAAATTTTGGTTGAGTATTTTAAGTTTGGCGATTTTTGAAAGCATTTTGAGTAATTGTGTAAAGAGTAATAATAAAGATTGAGCGAGACTGATCATGCACTCATTTTGTGTATTTTGGGCCAAGCAAGTTTATTTAAGGGGGAAATGAATATTCATGGACTTTCATGGATCTTTTAGCTTGATTAACGAGAAAGAAGAAGACAAGTATACAATTTGGGAGCTTGTTTTTGAGCTTTGAATTAATTATGCATTTTACAAAGGAGATACCATGTTTAGTGAGCTTAATAGCCTCTATAGTGTTCAATGATTCAGTTGGGGTGGAATTCTATGTCTAATAGATTTATGAATGAAATATGAGAAGTGGGGAAAGTTGTGATTCAGAAATCATATTTATTAGACCAAGTTATTATAGTTTATACTATTTTAAACCAAGATATATCTCTCTTGGCCTCAAACCTTTATCACTTACTCAATTCAGAATGTATCAAATTTGTTTATCAAGTCAATCTAGTGCACTCACTCTTATCTTGAACCAAGCTATGCATCAGTGACCCTTAGACCTGTATCAGCAACCTATTTTAGAAAAGCCCGAAACCACTCTCCCATTTGTCCCCATCAAGGCCTTTTCCTTTGTAATCTCATTTATGTCATTATGGTCTATTTTATTTTTATTTACTTTATATCAGATTTAATTATTTTCGTTAATTCAGTTTTGAAGTTATATTAAAATATCCAAGTTATGTATACCATTTAATTATTCAATTTCTGTTACACATACTTTTGCTTACTCAATTATGTGAGTAAAGATCATATACTGACTACACATATTTACAATGACATTTATGAAGCAGAGTCGAGGCCTAGTTACCGTTCCCCGTTATGCATATGTGTTATCAAGTTAGAACATATTTATCAAGTCAGATGACATTTATGAAACAGCTGACTTGTATCAAGTCAGATGACATTTTTTAAAGACTCAAGGTATGCCCATTGCCTATATCTTCAGAAAGCATAACATGTTTATCAAGTTACAACTCTTAATGAGTTTATCATTGAATCAGTTTATACAGTAATTTGCCATTTAACTTGCGATCCCGTTAATTATCATCTATAGCGCGTCAGCCCATCATTTACCCACACAGCTTCTAGCCAACTCTTGATCGGATTGGCAGGTGTACACCTACATATAGATCATATAATTATAAAGGATTCACATATGGATAATAATAAGCAATTCAGGTTTATATTACTTTTATTTTCATTGTTGTTACGAACTAAATGAATTACAAAAGCGGGTACCCATCAACAGTGTTTCTATACTCATTTTACAATATAGGAATGCATGTATTGAGTTTCTTCTCACATTTTCGAATTGTTTTCATGTTTCTCGTTTTATGTTATAAAGTATCACATGTTTCTCTTTTTAGCAAGCCCTTTTCGGAGTCATCAGATGCTCACAGTAGATTCGGCAGGGCATGAATATTGGGATCGGCCTCAGGGTCAAGCTGAGTCTATATTCAATATACTTGTGTAGTGTGGAGTGCGAGTTAGCACATGGTATGATTAAGTCGATGGTATTAAAGTTGAAATATTATAGACTATGGTCTTGAAGTGTTTTAGTTTAATAGATTTTGTGATTTTGAACATGAGTTGCAAGATTAAATGATTTTAATGAGCCTTGTCCTTATCAGGACGGCAGTAGGGCCTTCTATCATTAACTCTTCTGCTGTAGTTTTTCGTAAATTATGTCATTAGCATTTTGGAGGCGTTACAACCTCTTCGACAGTCAATTCAAAGGAGGGTGCAAGAGAGATGAATGCAGTAAAGAGATAGAGATGAATGCAGTAAAGAGATAGAGTTTGGTCAAATATGTCAAAGTCCAAATCACCCTTTTTTGAGGTGGGTAGGTGATATTTGTAGCTCCTGTAGCAAAGGATAAGATCATAATTTTGTGCTGGATAACCCCCTAAAGCAGGCTACCATCTGCTTGCTCTATTTGGGACTCTGGTGGGAGCCTCGAGGGTCCTGTTTTAGGCCCACTGTGCCAGGTTGGGCCTATCATGCGATTGAATATCCTTAGGCCTTCTAGTGAAAATCATATCTGGTAGATTATTTAGGCCCCCATATTTTACCTGTATGTGGGCCCACCCAGATACTCAAGTGAAATGTGGAGTATTCTTGGCGTAACGAAGGTTGGTGGGTCTTCGACAAACGGTCTGTCCTTGGTCGGTTACCCTTTCCTGCTCTGACACTTGGCTGTCAGTTAGTGTCATTCTTGGGTTTCTAAGGCCGGCTATCGTCATGATGACTTGCCAACTTTGGGATATAAAAAGGAGTTCCTTCAGAACCTTGGTTTGCACTGCACAGTTGGATACCCCTTGCACCAAAGTTCCTTCCTTTCTAATATGGAGTTCAATCGCTCATTGACGAAAGACAAGATGGCGCTCTACATTCTGGGTAACTTCGAGTGGTATCATAGGGAGGTGGAATTTCTTCATTAACCGCTACCATCTGATTACGAAGAGCTACAGCTAAGGCCGAGGAGTATGCCCGGGATTACGAGGTTCCTGAGCTCTCTTAGGTGGTATTCTTTGCAGTGCTCCTCAATGATGTCGTAAAACTTGGAGTTCTGCACAGGTGGATGATCGGGTTAATGGTGTCAGCCCTCAAAGAGTTACGGTGGAGCACTTTCCAGGCATGGGTAGGGCACAATAGAGGTAGGATCTTGGAAGCCCACTGACAGGAGGCATCGAACGACTTAGAATCTTCTTGTAGACTCGGTCAGACGACTAAACCGCGAGCGTGAACCAAGTTCACAGAATCTTCTTGTAGACTCGGCCAGTAGTAGCCGATATGTATGGCTATTACTGCTAGTGTGCGGCCCCCTATGTATGAGCTGCATACCCCTTCGTGTAACTTCTCTGGTATCTTCTCCCCCATCTCTGGGGTTGCGCATCGCAGGAGGGGCCGAGCAAATGATCTTTTGTACAGTATGCCATTGTACAGGATAACCCAATTAAACCGCCGCTTCATACGGTCAGCCTCTTTCAGAACCACAGGTAGAGTACCGTTGGCAAGGTACACGCAGATGGGGTCTATCCATACCAAGATCCTATCAAGCCACAACACCTCAGGAGGATCGATGCTTCTCTCTGTCAGGGTCTCCCATTGAATGTTCTTAGGCTTCCCATTTTCAGAAGAGCTTGCGAATTTTGGTAGCGCATCGACCTGCCAATTTTCTTATCGAGGGATGTGCATCATTGCAAAGTCTTTTAGCAGCTTGATAGCTTCCCGTACTCTTCAAATGTATGCTGCCATAATGTCGTCCTTGGCCTTATATTCCCTATTGAGCTGGCTAACCACTAGCTGGGAGTCAAAGAATGCCTCGACCGAGTTAACCCCTGCAGTGTAGTATAACTCTACTCCAGCTATCAAGGCTTCGTACTCAGCCTCATTGTTGGATGCCTTGAACATAAACTTCAAAGCGTGCTCGTGCCGCTCTCCACTAGGGCTCTGAATGATGAGGTCAGCTCCGCTTCCATCCTTTGTGGACGAATCATCGGCGTGAAGATTCCACGGACGAGGGGGCGGGTCATTTTCTAAAGTGGGAGTAATATTTTTGGCCAAAAAATCAGCTAGAGCCTGGGCTTTGATGGCCCACCGTGCTTCAAAGACAAGATCATACTGTGATAACTCGACGTTCCACTTCAGGGGTTGATCAGAAGTGTCCAGCCTCTGAAGGATGTTCTTCCAGGGTTGGTAAGTGAGAATGATGACCATGTGGGTTTCGAAGTAAGGCCGCAACTTTCGGCTGGCTATCACCAGTGCGTACGCAAACTTTTCTATGAGGGGATAATTTGCCTTAGCCCCAGCTAGGGCGTGGCTTACGTAATATACTGGGATTTTCCCTTTTGCTTGTTCCACCACTAGGACCGCACTAAAGGTCTGCTCCAAGACGGCCAAATAAAGTAGAAGTTTCTACCCTACGAGAGGGCTCACTATGTTGGGTAGCTGAGTCAGGTACATCTTCAATGCTAGGAAGGCCTTATCGGCCTCCTGATTGCAGGTGAAGTTAGCTCGCTACTGCAGGACGCAAAAGAAGAGTTGGCAATTGTTATTAGATCTAGATATGAACCGCCTCAGGGCCGCAATGCACCCTGTTAGTTGCTGTATTTCCTTGACGCTTCGCGGTATCTTCACCTCCAAGATGGCCTGGATCTTATCTGGATTAGCCTCTACTCCCCGGATGCTGATCATAAACCCGAGGAATTTGCCCACACTGAATACACATTTCTTTGGGTTAAGCTTCATCCCAAAGGCCCTAAGTATGTCGAATGCCTGCTGTAAGTCTTGGCCATGCATATCGTCGAGCATGCTCTTCACTATTATGTTGTTAACATAGACTTCCATGGTTTTCCCAATTAGAGGTTCGAACAGCTTATACACGAGTCACTGATAGGTAGGCCCCGCGTTCTTCGATCCGAAAGGCATCATTCTATAGCAGTGTAGGCCTCGGCAAGAGTGGTCTCCTTCTAATCGAATAGGGAAAAACTTAAACCGCCCGCTTTTCAAGCCGTTCAGAAAAGAGGTGTATGCTACCCCATCCTCTAAGTCTGGGATCAGGACCACCTCTTGATGGAACCGTTTTATGAAATCTGCCAGAGACTCTTACAGACCTTGCTTAATTTTGGAGAGGTGTATGTTGGTTTGCCTCTCTTTTCAGCTGGCGATGAACTGACTAACGAACCTATCCGCAAGATCATAGAAGCAAGAAATTGTTCCTGGTGGCAGGCCACTTAACCATGATTGTGCTACCCCTTCAGGGGTAGCGGGGAAGTATCGGCAATATGTCGTATTATCCATGTCCTAAACGTACATTTATGCCTTATAGACCTCCAGGTGTTCCTCAGGGTCTGTGTTTCCGTCCTACAAATGCACGATAGGCATCTTGACCTTCCTATAGCATGGAGCATTGATGATCTATGCGCTAAACAGGGTGGAAAAAGGGACGGGAGCTGTCCGACCGGCCATGCCAGAGACTTCAATAGGGGCCTCAGGATGCCTCTCTATCTCCATCAATGATGTGCTCCTCCGAGGGGGGCCAACTCAGTGCGACCTAGGTGGAGTCGAGTTGTGTCGATGAGACCGCGAGCTGTTCCCCTCCCGAGGGGGACTTTGTGTGAGCTCGCGGTCATAGTGATGCTTTGGGGTCTGCCATCTTTCGGAGGCTTGACTTCGAGGCTTCGAAGTTTGATCTTATTCTTCGAACGTAGTGGTTCATCGATAGTGTGTTGCATATGCCGTCCAAGCTGTGGTTAACTTTGCCAACCGTCCGCACCTTGGACGGTGACTAGGGCATTCCTTGGTCCCAATAGAGCAATCGCGGTTCCCTTCCCGTGCCTGCCAGTCTCCGTTAGTGCAAGGGCCCTCTCACATCCTCTTAATGTGACAAGGGACATCGAGGGGTCATGCCCATGCGAGGGCTCGCAGCCCGTAGTAGGCACATATTTAAAGCGAGGAGAGCCCTCGCGGAGCTCGCAGCCTCCATCGCCTTCTTCACCAGCGCTGAGACTTGTGGCATTATGGCGTTAGTCATGGTGGACATAAAGCTCATAAGAGCATCCACTATGACGCAGGTTTCTCGGCATGCCCGGGTTGACAGATTGTCCGAGGGTCGACCCAAAAACATTCCGAGGCGTCCATAGCCTCAGGACGGACTGGTGCTTCCATGACCGGTGCAATGTCTCTCCTAGTCCGTGCTTGTGAGGCTTCACTGACCACCATCATTCGCTAATCTCTCCCTACAGACG
>NCQV01071760.1:0-12512 GCA_002740545.1 Lophocereus schottii
CAAGATCTGTGAGATATTTGCATACAGATTGAAACACAGGAGACTTTCTTTTGAGCATGTCAAACCCTGGAATCTTTAGTTGCATGAGTCCCTGTATTGATCCAAATGAGTTTACAGTGACCTTTGGCCAACTAATATTAGACCTCCCTTGTTAGATGTCATTGTATAAATTAGCATCGTTCTTAGCCTCCTTGGTTAACACCTAGAGCAAGCCACCCCCTATTATGTAATCACAAAATTTAATTTGCAATTCCTTTTGGTTCACATTAAGCTTTGCAAAAACTATTTAATCACTACAGCAATACTTCATTACATACCTTTTCGCTCATTGAATTTCCTCATGAAATTAATTTACAAAGGGAATCCTTGTCATTAAGATGGGTTACGTCTCTCTTGATTTCACTAATTGCCTCTACTTAGTTTACCTTTTGCAACCATTATTTCAATAGTAACGTGACCTTTCTTACCTTTAACATCCAACGTAGACTGCTACTTTCCTACTGGTCTGGCTTTTGGATTTATGCGCAATGTTTTGTTCCTATGTAACCAATGGTTGGAACTATCTGACTATTATTGCCCCCCCGCATTTCTAAATTGTTTAAGCTTATAGTTATTTTCACTCCATCTGCATCATGGTAATATTTTAGTTACCCATCATTTTGAAATTTGCTATCTGTTCCTTTCATTAAAATCTTACAATAGCAACATTCTTAGTACTTTTAGTCATCAATCAACTTCTCCCTTAATCATCTCGAC
The DNA here is from genome assembly GCA_002740545.1 of Lophocereus schottii. Classification (NCBI taxonomy): domain Eukaryota; kingdom Viridiplantae; phylum Streptophyta; class Magnoliopsida; order Caryophyllales; family Cactaceae; genus Lophocereus; species Lophocereus schottii. The sequence continues at coordinate 757 of NCQV01071760.1, forward strand.
TCATGTATCGACATCGTCTCTTTGCTGTGTTACCTCCTCTCGACCCCGAGCATTTGCCTAGAAGATCTTAATTGGCATACGTACGAAACCTTGTTGATTAATTTGTCTTTTACATTAATGCTATTATTTCTATCATTCCTTATATTTGGTTGATCTGCCTCATCTTTAGACTTTGCTTTCTTTCAACATTATCTGACCCTTCTTTTAATTTCAAACTTTGGAATGCTAGTGGTTCCTCAATAGTGCTTGTACCTGTTTTCAGCATCATCCACCATGTCTTTGAAACTTGTGGCTAAATATTGAACCCATTCTTGCTCGATTTTAAGTGGTTGTTCACATTCTAATACTTTTGACTTTCATCTTCCTCTTCTTCATTTTTCTAAAACCATAGCCATATGTATATATCTTGCACTACATTTATTCATGGTAGTAAGCCTATGTAGTTTGTTGAGTTAGAGATGTAGTTAAGCTCCCAGTAGTGCGAGTGAACAATGACTATTGTAACCCCAGTAATTTTCTTGCCTTTTTCATTCCTTAAAATATAGACTCAGCCTTTCTCTATGAAATCTTGCTATTTTACTTAAATTTGTTTCATAGTACCTATTTTATACTCTGCTCATTTAAATCCAAATTCGTCTGTCAGCTTCATGATGTTGATTATGGGTAGACGGCCACCTTGTTGAAACTCCGTTACTATTATCTCATTTGTAATTTAATGGTTGAACCTAAATGTAACTGAATCACCTTTCCAGTTTAATGCATGTCAAATCCTTTCCTCCAAAACTCTTTTGTCATTATCTGTCATCCTATATTGGACATCGTGAGTATTCTATTTCTTCTGATATTGGTACTTTATTTATGACTTTGACATTCAACCTCACTTTAGCGTCACAATTATAGTAACAGTCCACCCTCTCATTTCTATTAGAGCTCCAAAACCCCAAACTTACTTCCATTCATGCAAGGGGTCTGAGCGGCTTGGCTGAGCAATCAGAACTTTGATTAAAAGTATTTAAGTAAGCAAATAATCTTGTCTTCCTATGTTAAATAGTCTAATCCTTTCTTATTTCATTTCATATTTCATAAACAACATAACTTGATCGGTAAGTTAACCTGCTACTAGATTGAGATGGCGCAGAATAATCGTATTTGCCACTGATATGACTCAGGAACTATTGACTATCTGTTGGCTCTTTAAGCTTCTTACTTGTAAACCACAATGCTGGTGGCCTTCTATTCTTGGATTTCTAAAAACTCATAGTCATCTTTACTTTAGCCATCATATGACAATCTCTCCCTTACTAATCATGTCTAACTTCACTGTTTATTTCTTTCATGGGCAATGACTAACTTGACTACCATTCTCATCACTCTCATTCATGGATATGTTCATCTTTAATGTCGAATTTAGATCGAACAAACTTTTGACTAGTTCAATGATGAAAAACCCAGTAACATAATAATAACTATCCAATCTGGAGTCGCTAGGGACCTTGAAAATATCAACATTGAAGTTGTGCCACATGGGTCAAGAAACGATTTGCCATTAGCATTAAAAGTGCAACGCTCAATAATAGCAAAGATTAAGTTAAGTCAAAACGATGATATCAAATTAGAGAGACTTAGGCAAAATGTTATACAAGGGAAGCCACTTGACTTTGTGTTACATGAGGATGGAACATTGAGGTTACGAAACCGGTTATCTGTTCCCAATAAAGAGGAATTGAAAGGAAGATTTTAGGAGGAGCCCATAATGCTCGTTATTCAATGGTTCAAGGAACGAAATGTCTAGGGATCTGAAGCAATACTGTTGGTAGGATAACCTAAAGAGGAAGCAATTTATGGAAGTGCTTGATGTTTCAAGAGATCAAGACTAAGCATCAATGCCCAGCATGCAAACAGGGGCCTCTGAGAAGTCCCACTTGAAAGTGGAATTTAATTTTAATGGGTTTTGTCAAGGGATTGCCCCTTACATCTTCGAAAAAGAGTGTCATTTTGATTAATGGTAACAGACCCACCAAATCTATTCATTTTATACCAACCCATGGGACTTAGGGTATAGAGAGACTATTGTAATTGTATGCCAAAGAAATAGTTTGACTGTATGGCATACCAAAGGGCAAAGTATCTGATAGAGAGCAAAGGTTTCAAGCTTGGTTTTGGTAAGCTCTACAGAAAGCTTTTGGGACCACGTTAAATTTTAGTAGTTCATATCACCCTGAGACCAATGGGCAAACCAAGCGAGTGAATCAAACCCTAGAAGCTATGTTGAGAGCCTGTGTGCTTGACTTTTAAAGAAAGTGGGAAGATTACTTATCATTGGTGAAATTCAATTATAATAATAGCTATCAATCCACCATTAAAATGGCCCTTTTGAAGCATTGTATAGGAGGAAGTGCAGAACTCCTTTGTGTTGGGGTGAGCTTGATGAAGCATTAACTTTAGGGCCTGAGTTGATTCAAGAGACCACTGAAATGAAAAAGGAGATTCAAGAATATATCAAAGCAGCCCAAAGCAGACAGAAAAGCTATGCAGACAAAAGGAGAAGACCATTAGCGTTTCAAGTGGCATATAAGCTTTTTTTTTAAAAGGTGCCCCCAATTAAAGGAGTGAAAAGATTTAACCTCAAGGGCAAGCTAAGCCCTAGATATATCGGGCCTTATGAAATTATTGAGAAACTAAACACTGTGGCTTGCATGTTGAATTTGCCAACAGAACTTTAGCATGTGCACAATGTTCTTCACATTTCACAGCTCAAAAAATATATTCTAGATCCAAATCATTTCATCATAGCAGAGCCAATAGAAGTCGCGGAGATGCTCATGTATGAGGAGCATCTTGTACAGATATTAGAGCACAGAGTTAAGCAACTCCGAAACAAAAGCAAACCTCTGATTAAGGTCCTGTGGACCAATCATAACTCAACTGAGGCTACAAGGGAAACTGACGAGGACATGAGAGGCAAGTACCCATATCTATTTGAGGTACGGACAATGCTACTCTTAAACTGCAAGTTTCTATGATGAAACTTATTTTAAGGGGAGAAGGCTGTAATGGACCAAACCTAAGATTCATGCTAATTACTCCAAATTATTCTAATCACAAATTAATTAAGTTGGGCACTATATTTCGATTTATCATTTTATGTATATGTATATATATTTGTGCATCGCAGGTGGAAACGACGATATGGCCTCAAAATGGACCTCGTTATGCTCCTAAATAATTTATTCAAGTGCTAATAAATATTTGAATGCCTGCTGAATAAAAATTAGCCTAATTATCAAAGGGCTAATTTGAAAAATGATAATAATAATAATAATATATAAAGAAATATAGTAACAATATAACGATAATAAAAAGGGCAAGTTATATATATAAAAAAGAGAGTTAATAATTTTAGGAATCAACCTCTCTATGGGTAGGAATACCGGTAGGGACAAGGTTGCCTACAACTGGATCTCCCCAAACCCCGCGAAAGCGGGACCCACACTGAGAGTTGTTGTTGTTCTTGTACAGTTAATAATTAAAAATGAAAATGTCTTCTTCCAAATTTACATCCAAAAGTCCAAAAGATATAAAGTTAATTTATTAATTTTAGCCAAAGATACTGATTCAATTTTTCATATATGCATATATATAATGAATGGCAAATAACATAAAATAAACATAAACATAAATATAATAGAGAGGTTAGGATAAAGAGAAAGTTCTGGATAAAGATTACATGTCAACAAATAAAGAGGGAGCGAAAAGAAGGAAAAGAATTAATTAAAACTTGAACAAAATAAGCCAAAATCAAAACAAAAAAAAGGAAAAATCCCCCAACCCTTTTTACCTAGCCCGTAAAACACCCCCAAAACCCAAAAGCCCAAAAACCCCCCTCTGCCAGAGCAGAGCACCACCACCCATGCCCCTGATCACCTGTTTACACGCCGACTGGCCATTGGGCCGCTTCTGTCGCTGATCGTTGACTCATCGGAGTCTTCCACCCAGTCCATCGTCCCAGCCACCTTCTCCTTCAGTTCTTTCGGTGTGCTCAAGTAGGTGAAATGTGTGAAACCCTAACCCCATAAATTTGAGTTTCACTTGTTAGTGATAAATTTTTGTATTAAATGACGTATTTAGCCTTGGTGAATATCAATTGGTGATTTTCTTAAATTTTAGTTATGAAATTAAAGGGATGAAGTGAGGGGGGTGAACATGTAATTAAGGGAAGTGATGTTTAGTGTAAAGACTGGGCTTAACTGTGTTATGTTGATGATGTTATGAATGATTTTAGTGCATACTAGAATGAGATTAAAGTGAAATATAAGTTTGGATGAATGAGTTGTGGCCATGAACTTGAGGGATTAGGTTTTATGGCTTGAATGATGCTTGAGTTGATTATATTGACTTATTAGTGTTTAAATGAGTTAAGTGATGATTAAATAGAGAAATATATGTATGTATGCATAAGGTTAATGTGGGTGTTATGTTATGATCATGGCTTTGGTTTGGGTTGTAATTGGAATAAGACTACAAGTTTGATTGTGGTTGAATTGGTGGTTTTAAGTGAATTATAATGAATATTTGATTGAAATTAATGAGAATTTGGTCTTATAATTTTGTATATTGGGTGTGTGAGTTATTGTCATGAGTTCGTGAGTTAGGGTCAAATGTTTGGGTGAAGCTTAAGCTTAGTTAAATTGCTTTAATGATGTTTAAGTGAGACTTTGGTATTAATTGAATAAAAAAAAAGAGAGATATATGCATGTATATGAGGTTGTTGAGTAAGTATATGGCATAAGTAATTGTCAAGTAAGGAAGGGGAGAAAGGAATAAGTAGTGTTGTGGATTTGGACTTACTAACAAACATGCTTATGTGGTTTTATTTCACTAATGACAATTGTATAATTGGGATCAAACTTGATCCTAGAACCAAGTTCATAAAGTCGCCTTAAATTGTATCGCAATCCAAAGTTTAATGGCTAATGGTGATTCGTTAAAGCAAAATACAATAATCATAATAATATCATTAATAATAACTATGGTAAAGATAGCCTCAATTCTTATAATAACAATAATAATAATAATAATAATTATTATTATTATTATTATAATTATAATTCTAATTATAATTATAATGATTGACAATGTCGCTAAGTTTACTAAGTGCGAAGTAATAACGATATTAACGAGCTTTTCGTAATAATTCGAATGGTATTGGCGATAATGCCTTTAACAACAAACTCAAGACTAGTCACACTGTTATGTTGCTTTAACGTTCATTAAGCGATCGTTAGCAACAAGCGGGAGGTGAATAAAAACAAAAATAAAATGGGACCAAATTAAGTTAATAATAACTATTACGCTATTAATAAAAAGAGAAGTCGAGTAAATTTAAATAATTCATTAAGCTAAGCAGTTTAATAAAATTTCTTCATCTTGCGATAATCGAGCAAATGACATATTTGGAGCTGAAGTAAAGCCACCTCCATCACTTCAAGCTGCCAGCAAATGATTTTCAGTAAAATGGAGAGAAATTCTCAAAGATCAGATACATACATTGTCTGTGCTCTTCAAAAACTCACATGTTTATTCAACAATGCAAAATCAATATGATATTCACATAATGAATCATTTTATGTAATGTGTTGTCACCTAAGCAAGTGGCCCCATCAATTATAAATCATCAGGGCTTATACCCTTCAATTTACCTGCGCGGCCGCAACTCAGACTTTCCGATCGGCCTGGGAGGCGTGCACCTATCTCAAGATCACTGCAGACATCAACAGTGGCCCACTTCTATATAATAACTGAAAATCAACTTTACTCATACATTCTCTCCCTTCTGTTTGCAAAATAAAATGTTTTGAAATGCGATTGCCCAGCTAATTAAACTCAAAGCTTATTTTAATGCATAGAGATGTATGTGCTGAGCTTTGGCTCATTCTTCGAATGTTTTTGTGTTTTCTATTTTAGGTAATAAATAAATGGACGAACTTGTCCTGAGCAAGCTGAAAGATATAGGAAGTGAAGGAAGAACTTGTTGTATTTGCAATTTGACGCCGTTAGATGCTCATAGTGGAATCTCGTCTAATATGAAGGCTTGATAAAGCTCAAAGATCATGTTGAGTCTACAACTTGAGTAACCATACTTAAGTTAGAGAGAGTTAGAAGATAGTACATCTGGTTATATTTTGGGGCGTTTAATGGTCAAATTACGGTTCGAAGTTGACGTAAATGCCTTTAGTCTGATGGATTTTGAGGATTTTGGCAGCGTTCCAGTAAAATCATATAGTTGATAAACAAATAGCCTTGCCTTACTTAGGGCAGCGGTAATACCTCCAATCATCATGACCTCCGGTACCATTACGATAATCGAGGTAATTAGCATTTGGGGGAGTTATAGGATGTTCATTGAGGGACGACCTCTGAAGCGCGCTTGCGTGGACACCTTATGAGGGGCATTCCCCTTGGTTGGGCTTGTTGCGTGGGCTGAGTTGAAAGGCCTCAGGGGAATTCTTCTAGCGTCTTGTTCACTTTAGGCCTTGACCTCTATCAAGGCAATGTTATCAAGAGCATATTGGCTCCAGAGCATGTTGTTCCTCATTGTCTTCGCTGTCTTGCAAGATACCCTCCGTGACGTCTGACACTAATGTAGTATCGACTTCATTATTTTTTTTCCAAATTTGTTCCCGATTTTCCGCCTGATCTTCAATGACATCTTCCAACACTAGCATAGTTTCTAAATCAGTCTGGTGATCTTCATCTAAGATACTTCCCAATATTGCAAATCGTGATCCCCCAGAGCCGTTACCTTGATTTGTGCCTAGATTCCCTCCATGAATTTTGTGATTGTCTTCTACATCATGCTCAGTTTGTTTAGATAGGGTTTCATGCAAGACCGGGGGAACCAGGTCATGATGGACCGGGTTCTTCTCCTTTGTCCCTATAACATTTGACTTAGAGTTCTTCTTCCGGTAGGCTTCTTCACCAGCATCCATGGTCCGAATTCCTCTGTGTATTCGGGTCTAGTCATGGAGACAGCCTCTGTGGGGTCATTCCATGCAATTCTATCTTAAGTAAAAACACATTGGTTTTCACTAGGCAAGTATATAGGGCAATATTCATCACGATGGGCCACCTTTCCACATTGAAGCACATGAACTTAATGTCTTCATATTGTATGCGCTAGATCTGACCTTGTAGCTGAAACATCGATAAGAGTGGTTTAGATAAGTCAACTTCAACACTTAGTCTAGAGAATCTCCCTCTATTGACATTGGCAGTTGTTTGATTAATGCCAATAACACATCCAACGTTTTTCCCAACCATTTCTAGGAATTCCAAATCAAAAAACACAAAGCTAATATTTAGAATTTGAATCCAAGCAGTTAAGAATCATATAGGTGATTCATTCGACCCAAAATTGGGAACCCAGAAGCGTATAGTGAGATAATTGTCTCCTAGTAACCCTAGCCCTTGTGTGAGGACATGCTAATAGTCATCTAAATTGGTGATTCTAGTGACATAATAGTCACAACCAATATCTATGAGGGAAAAGTCTCCCTTAATTTTCCATTTAGCTTTGAGACTCCTCTGTAGCCATATGAAGCCTACTCCTTTCTCAAACATCTTGATGATGTGTGCATTCTTCTATGGTTGTCTAAAGTGGTTGTTATGAATTTCTACAAGTATACGATTTTTGTTGTTATACTTATAGGTGTCGATTCACAGAGATGGTTGTGAAATTATGTTCAGAAAATTCTAAACTAATTTAACACTAAATGCTAATTTAACGAACTCCAAGGTGAAGCTATTTCACAAATTGATAGGCTAAATAACCAAGATGAATTCATGGCATTGTGAACCATTCCGTGACTTGTAAATAATCTAGCCTGGATCATTCAAACCTGGGCAAAGAAGCAAGTGAAGATGAAGCATAGGGAAAACAATGGAGTCTTCGCAGCACAGCCAACGAAGTCAGCATATCCAAGCAACTAAACGAAATCCCCATATGCTCATAATACAAAGTCGCACCGAAGCTTAAAGTTCCGAATTCAGAGTGCCAAACTTGAACATTATCAGTCCCAAATTTAGAATTTCATTACTCAAATCTTAAAACGAAAACCCACAATTCCTCATTCAAAACAGGGGAACTAAAACGAAGCAAGGAGCAATTGAAACAGTGCTAATCCAAAGTTCAATGAAAAATCGAAAAAAAACAGAAAAGAACCGAAAACTAACACCCTAATCTACTCTCTGCTACTCTACTCTTCATCTCTACCATTGAAGCCTCCATTAAAAGCTCCCAAAAGACGTCAACTTTAGCCCCTTTGAATGCTTGAAAACCGCCCATTGATGATGGTGAATAATGGTGGAGTGAATGAGGAGAGAGAGGAAGGAGTAACGGCCATGGCATGGGTAGAAGAAGAGCCACGGACGCTGCCCTTGTCCTGGCTCTGTTTTTCGGTCTGCTGGGTTGCGACACGAAGGAAGAAGAAGAACAGAATGGGGAGGGGGATTTGGTTGTTGTCTTCATGTGCAAGGCACGTTAATTCTAAGTGCAAGAGAGAGGGAGGGGGAAATCGTGTGGGCTGGACCGAAGAGGAACGGAAAGAAAGGAAAAGAAAAGAAAAGGACGGCCCGCCTAGTGATAGAAGAAGAAAGGAAAAAGAAAAGAAAAGGGCAGCGGCAGGCTGGGGCGTGAGAATGGGCTGAGAAACTTACGCCCGAAAATGTGCTAGACTCTTACGATTGGGCCATAACCTGGGCTTCGGTCTTCTTCTGTTATGGATTGCTTTTTTTCTTTTCTCTTGATCCAGCAACCTTTTTGATACAAAAGTTATTCATTTCCTTTAAATTTTCAAATTCCTACAAAATAAAAGAAATAACATTAAAATCCTAATTTAATAATTTATTTTGAGCAAATATTAAATAATAAAAGGGTATAAAATATCATAACTTCTGATTTAACAGTGGTGCTTTTGCTCCTTTGTTAAATGAATAGTGGGACAATGAGGGTCATATTCCCCCTTGTGGGTCCCATTCGTGATTATTCGATGTGTAATAATCATCTTCATCCACATTCTAAGCCGGGTTTGAATATGATGAGAATGCCATGCTGGGGTTATTCTCTGCCAGAGTGTCTCTGAATGAAGCCCAAGGGGGCTGTTGAGTCTGTGCTTGGTCAGATGTGGGTGTTCATTGATTCCTTCCATCTCTATTGCCCTAGCATCATCTTCTTGAATAACTGGATCTCCATTAGCATTTCGTTTAACCTTGTTGTTGGAAGGATTGACCAAGCTGAGTTCATGGGAAGAGATAGCGTTTGCTCTCAAAGTAGCCATATTATTTTATACTTCATTCATCCAATTCAAGATAAAGTCAAAATCTTTTTAAAAAAATTACAATTGGGAAAAAGTTAAGGGACATCAATTTTGTAATTAAATTCATGTTTTTATCTCAATGTTAACAGGAGATATGAATGTTTGGCATGGATGATAGTCGAGAAATATTTCATGCTTTTGAGTTGTGGTTTGAATTCTTTTGAAAGTGATTTTTCCATGTACATTACATCCGATATATGTTTTGTTGTTGAGTTTTTTTAAAAAAAAAAATTCACCGATAGCAAATGAGCTAAAAAAATGTAAAAATTAAGGTTTCTTTCCTTCTTATGAGAGTCAGGGTTTTCCTTTGTAAGGTTTGTTCCTTGCATTTTGGGCGAGTTGTGTCCTTTGCCTGTCTACGCAAGTTTTATTGTTTGTTGATTAAGAATTATGCAACAATCAAAATTCAAATCACACAATCAAGATGATATTTCTTTTCAAATAAGATCTATTATATCACACAGATATCTATTTTACAAAGCTATAGTATAGTTCATCGACATTTGAGAAATACAAATTGAAGTTAAAAGGCACATTTTGCGGCCATAATGATATTGCAAGTATGAGTAAGTCCGAAGTATAGTTGCTATTAACTTTTTTGTTACAAAGGCATGTTTTGATATTTTAGATTTTTCCTCATGAGAAAATTGTCGATGTGGATGTTGTACAGCTTTTCATAATGAACTTTTTTTTCTGTCAAAAAATTATTCATATTTTCTTCTTTGCCAAGAACCATGCAAATTAAAATATTTGATTAATACTTTGATTTTTTTATTTTTTTATTTTTTATTTTTTATTTTTTTATCCTTTATTTACCAGCTTATCTATTACATTTTAATTTAAATATTCTATAAATTGAACAATCATTTTTGCCATATATTCAAAGTAGCATATTTATATCAAAAAAGTTAATGCCCGGGAAACGCTTAGGTATGAGCTAGTATTCTTTAATAGAGATTTTATTGTGAGTTTGAATAGGACATGTTACATCCGGCTACGAAGTTCATCAAGCTCAAATGTCACTGTGTCTACCCGTTAGGCAATTTAACAAAGCTACCAAGGGCCTGTTGTTTTAAGCATTTTAGAGGAGCAGATAGTGGGTTGGAATAGGTTGAGACAAGTTGTAAGGCATTGAAGCAAGTTGGATTAGCAGTTAGCAGATTGAACCAGGTAGAAATAGGTCGGGAGCATATTGGAGTGGGAGCAGGTTGGATTGTTTTTGACTATTTTTGAGCAATTTTTTAAACATTTATAATTATCGAGGACTATTTTTTGTGTAATGACTTTCGATTGTTATAATACTAGTTTACATTACATCCATAAAAATTATCAAGAAAATAGGTGAATGTCATTGTAATCCGTTATTGGATGTTGGTATATCATTACCACTTGCAAGTAGGTAAACGTGTTTTGTTACAATAAAAAGTTATATAAAGAAGTTTAATGGTTGTTTGTGGATGATGAAATCATATGTTAAAATTTTTATATAAATTGTGATATAAACCTAGAGTCATGAGTATAAGCTCAAATAAGGTTCCAACCCAAAATCAGTTGGCAATACGTAAAGTAATTACAAGCTTATATATATGCTCAAACCCTTCAATTTTATCAATGTACGATAAATCCCATTTTCACACTCCAACAACCCTCTCACGTGTGAGGTATTAACAAGGCCCAACACGTGCATATAATTTTTAATCAATAGAGATGGTGACAAATCAAGATCGAACAACCTATTCTAATACTGAGTTAAATTTTTATATAAATTGAGTCATAAACAAAGAGTCATGTATATTATGTCAAATAAGGCTTCAATGCAAAACTAATTGGCAATGAATGGAGCAACTCATAAACTTATATACATACATGCTTTAAGCCCTTCAAGTTATCAATGTGGGACAAACCCCATTTTGACACTCCATCATCATAATAGCTATTAAATCCATACATTCATTCATTGCTTATTTATTTTTCTTATCGTACAATTAGAGCTAGGGATTGTTACCATGTTTGTATCTTGGTAAAATTATTATCCCTTTTTCATAATTCAGATGAAACGATGTAGCAAGTAGCCCAATATAAACTATATTTTGGAGGAACAATTAAGTTAGCACACGTTGAATTAGAATGGAGTACGTTGGAGTAATTCGAGAAGGTAGGGAGCAAATTGGAGTATCTTGTAGTGTTTTTTTGGCGATTATGAGCATTTTAGAGCAGTTTTCAAGCATTTATGATTATCAATGACTATTTTTTGTAGAATAACTTTTAATTTTTGCAATGGTAGTTTACAGTAGATCCAGAACGATATCCAAAAGAAGAATTATACATCATTTTAATGCATTATTGAGCATTGGATTATGACAACCATCTCTTGCTAATTTT
>NCQV01071763.1:1562-16834 GCA_002740545.1 Lophocereus schottii
AGAAAATATGATTTCCTATGTGGGCCCACGATTTCCTATTCATGGGCAAAGCGCAGTTAGGCACAGCAGGGCCTGGCGGGATCCTTGGGGCTTCATTCAGGTGCCTCAATGGAGCAAATTAATTGACAGCCCATTAAGAGTGCCTCGGAGTGAAATTACCATTTTACCCTTTGTTATAAGGCCTATAAATACCCATCTACCTACCTCAGAAAAGGGATTAGCTCTCTAATATATTTTCCTATTCTATACATACTCTCTTACTACTTTGTCTTTTACTGAGACCTTTCTTTGACTTAACCGTTGGAGAGGCATTCCCCAGACCATAACCGGGTGCCTTTTGCAGGATCAACACTCGAGGAGAGGACTGTCAGCTGATCCGCATGTGCCATCAAGTAAGCCTACTCTGTTATCCACATTATCCTCAGCAACCTCAGAAATTCCTAACATAAATTTGGCATCGCCTGTGGGGAAGAGTATGGTTAATGATGGTAGTTACCGAAGCTACGCGGGCATACACCAAATGAGATAAGGCGCCCATAACAGAGGCCCTGGTACCTCCTGAGGTGTAGGACACCTCGGAAAGTCCAGGGTAAATCCCCAGCCTGGCGAGGTATGACAGCCCAAGCGAGAGGCGTACGTCATAGTGGATGCACTCAGGAACTTCATGTCCACCATGACTGACACCATTCTGTAGTAGGTGAGCAAACAAGTGAAGAGGGCAATGGATGTCACGTGTTCTGCTAGGCCTGTCCCTCACTTTGATTTCGTGCCTACCATGGGCTGTGAGCCCTCCCATAGGTACGTCCTTGGGGGGTTGCATTGCCACAACAGTGAAGTGGCAGAGGCTGCTCATCTAGACAGAAACAGCCGATCACGAGCAGAGCACTGTGACTGGTCCATAAGGCGGGCGCCCTGCAGAGGCACCAGCCGAGCCATGGACGACCTGCAAGGTCAACTACAGCTTCAATGTCGTACACGATGCATTTCCGGTGTACTGCCTGGTGGGAAGAATAGGAGCAAACTTCACGATCCCAGAGGGAAGCTTCAAGCCGGCGACGCATGCCTGAGCATCGTCCAGATTGCAAATGCACTCGTAGCCTCCTACCTAGAGACCCGTGCGTTCAAGGATTCCACCAGAACGACCAGTCTCCGCCCGGGCTCCCCGAGGGCCGGTCCCACATGAAGCAGTGCCTTCCTAGTAGAGTTAGAGAGGTGCCTGGAGACCCCAATGAAGATTTTCGGAACAGTTGCTTGAACAGGGCCTGCCCCGTTCTCTACCATGTTTAGCGTAGATATCATCAGCGCTCCGTGCTATGGGGAAAGTCAAGGTGCCCATCGTAGCTCTGTGTGATGGGACCACCGACATAGAAGAACACTTGGGGGTCTATAAGGGGCAGATGCACGTCCAAGACGTAGAGGATGTGGTGTGCTACCGATATTTCTCGACTACCCTGAAAGTGGTAGTATAGTCCTGGTTCAACGGCTTAGAGCCAGGAAGCGTCTCTTGCTTCCAGGACTTGGATGATAGGTCCGTCAGCTATTCCATCACGAGCTGCAAGGAGAGGCGGACCAGCATCCATCTCTTCATGATTAAGCAGGGGCCGTAGGAGTCCGTGGCAAACTTTGTCACGCACTTCCGCTAGGAAGCAGTCTTGATTCCGGACTTGGAAGACAGGTCAGCATATACCTCATTTCTGAATGGCCTAAAGAGTGGACGATTCAGGAAAAGGACACCATGTTAGTGGAAGCACTACGGAAGGCCACTGACTTTATCCGTGCCACAGAGATTTACATCGAGAGCACAGACACCCCCAAGAAGGCTAGGGGCTCGGTTGATAGGAACACGGGCACAGAGATAAAAGGCCGAAGCTTGAGAGCATGGACCCCTACTTCACCACGGACCCCAGGAGCATCCTTATGGAGGTAAAGGAGCACCCAATGCTGAAGAGGCCACTGCTGATGACCTGGGCACTGAAAACACACAATGCACGGAAGTATTGTGAATATCACGAGCAAAATGAGCACACAACAGCAGAGTACCTGTATATAAGGAAAGCCCTTCATAAGCTGGCCAATAAGGGACAGATCGATCGCTTTCTGAAGAGAGGACCGCGCTTCATTTGGAGGGAACGCGAGCCTGCATGACCCGAACCTCAAGAAGAAGAGTGTTCCATCGAAATAGTAGCCACCATCATCGGGGGATATGCTGAGGGTATCACCTGATCTGCATTGAAGGCTCAACTTTGAGGAGCTCATCAAGTTCTCATAACTGAGCAAGGGAGCTGAGTTACAGTACCCACAATCGTGTTCTGCTGGGAGACTGCAAGTACGTCACCTCCCTATACAACTACCCATTGGTGGTTGAGACAGAAGTGGCGAGTGCCATCGTACGGAGAATCCTTATTGATACTGGGAGCTCGATAGACATCATCATCAAGGATTGGTTGAACAAACTTAAGTTTCCTAGAAGGGAAATTGTCCCCTTGGTACATCCTACCTTAGGTTTATGGGGCCGGAAGTAAATCCCATAGGGATGATCCGCCTTCCCCTATGCTTTGGTGACAAGGCCAAAGCCAGAAACCTTGAGGTAGATTTCCTGGTGATAAACGTCCCCACGGCCTATAAGTCATCTTGGGAAGGCCAACCCTACATAAGGTAAAGGCTGTCATCGCCTCACACCTACTCCAACTTCAGTTCGAGGCTGACGATGGAAGCGTTGGCAAGCTGCATGGGGACCAGCAAATGGCCAGAGAGTGATACCTTGTCAGCATCTAGCCATTAGTGGAACAATTAGCCGAGCAAGGGTCGACCGGCCTCCCATCTTCGAACAAAAGGCAGTGGACTGCACCACCTAATCTTACTGAAGCCTTAATAATACATATGCCAGGCTCAACAGAGTCCGAGCAACCCCATTCGGAGGCCATCGACGGTATCGAAGAACTGCCCCTGGATTATGAATGTTCAGCAAGCCATCGACACCATGGCAGCCTACGTTCAGCAGATGCAGGAAGCCACAAAACTACTCAAGCACTTCTCGATGACACATATACCTAGGTGGGAGAACCGGCAAGCCGACGCGCTATTTAAGTTAGCTAGTTCTTCTGAGGATGGGAAGCCAAAACAAATGCAATGGAAAATTCCAATGAAAAGGAGCGCCGACCCTCATAAAATACTTTGGCTGGATAGGAGTTCCATATGGATGGACCCTGTACGCACATACCTGGATAACGACACGTTACCCCCAGACTCCAAGCAGCCCCAGCACATAAAGTGACGAGCAAATTGGTTTGTACTTAACGAAGGGGTCTTGTACAAGTGATCTTATGTCCGCCCGTTACTGCGCTATGTAAGCCCAGAAGTGGGAAAGAAGATACTGGAGGGGTTACATGAAGGGGTGTGTAACTCCCACATTGGTGGTCGCGCCTTAGCAGTCACGGCGATTAAGGATTGGCTATTACTGGACCTCCTTGCGAGAAGATGTCATGCACCAGGTTCGCACCTGCGATAAGTGCTAGAAATTTTCCAGCATCCAACGATGGCCCACCACACCCTTAACACCAATTGTCAATCCCCTAACATTCGCTACATGGGTTATGGATATCCTTGGACCCTTTTTTAATGCCACCGGACAGCGCAAATACCCTTTTTTTTTAAGATGGATTATTTCACTAGGTGGATTGAAGATGAGGCTGTTGCCTCCATTACTGCAGCTAAAGTTCGAAAGTTTATCTGGAAAAATGTCATCACTCGCTTTGGCATTCCCAGAGCGATGATCTTTGACAATGGGCTGCAACTCGACACAACCAAAGTTACCGATTACCTTAATACCCTATGATGTCAAGCTCGGTTCACCACCGTTGCTCATCCTCAGGCCAACGGTAAAGCCGAGGCCGCAAGGAAGGTCATCCTACACGTCCTCTAGAAGGAGCTTGACGAAGCAAAGGGCAAATGAACCGAAGAACTACATGGTGCCCTGTGGTCGATCCGAACGACCGAGAAGATGGCCACTGAAGAAACGCCATTCAAGTTGACATATGGTTCGGAGGCCGTGCTACCTATTGAAGTGGCACTCTACAAGCATCGCCTCACCACGTTGAAAGAGGAACTTAACAACGCAGCATTTTGAGAGGCTCTTAACCTCTTTCCCTCTGTCTGAGGTGTTGCACTAATTTGGGAGGCACTATGCAAACTCTGTATCATACGACTCCACAACCTCACTGTTAAGCTTCACCATATCAAGGTCAAGGATCTTGTCCTTCGTTGCACAAATGCTGTGGCGTGTGATGAAGAGCACGGCAAGCTCACAACAAATTAGGAAGGCCCATACAACGTAACAGATCAAGCACGGCCAGGTACATATCACCTAGAGACCCCCGGGGGCGCTCCTGTCCTGAGGACCTAGCACAGTAGTAATATGCAGAAATACTATCATTAATACTCATCTTTCATCCAAGAGCAACGCCAATATAATTGTGTTATACATTCCCACAAAGCCAATTTCGAGTCCATCCAGGTCTCCTACGCCTTTAGCCCCAATAGGGGCTAAGGATTCTCAGGCACAGCCTCAGGGCCGGTCGCTATGCCTTTTGCTCGAGTGGGGGCTAATGGTTCTCAGGTACGACCTCAGGCCCACTTGCAAGGCCTTTAGCCCCATTGGGGGCTAAGGGTCCTCAAGCATGGCCTCAGGGCAGTTCACTATACCTTTAGCCCCAGTGAGGCTAAGGCCCCTTAAGCACGGCCTCAGGGCCAGTCACTGTGCCTTTGCCGCAATGGGGGTGAAAGGTCTTCGAGCATGGCATTAGGGTCGGTCGCTATGCCTGTAGCTCCAATGGGGGCTAAGGGTCTTATCATACAATGACTTCCTCCCCTACTTATCGTCTGGCTTAGGGGCCACAATCCCACAGAGCACCAACAAATTGAAGAAGTAGATGCATGAATAAGTGGGCAAGCAAAAACAAGTGAAATAAGAAGTGAAGAAATAAAGGATGAAATTGGAGATTTTATCATAAAAAGTTAGAAATTTTCATGAAGTAAAGGGAGAAATATAGACACCAATGGCTAAGAACAGGAAGAGCAAGGCATAACCAAAAAACCCTAAGGCCTTAGCCTTCAGGACTTTCATTATTATAGCTGCTCTCATGCGAAGTGGCCTCCTTTCCTTTGTCGTTGAGGGTCGTGGCCTCACCGTCTAACAGCATAATCTCCTTATCGCCCAGCCCATCTTCATCAGTTACGGGCGGGTTGAAATCCACTAGCTTAGGATTTCAACCCTGGGCCTGGACACGACGATGATCCTCCAGTACTTGATGTGCACCTCAAAGTAGCCCTTCAGGCGAAAGGCATCAGGTGCAGGATCACCAGGAGTTCCCGAAAGAATTCGGTGCCCTCCTCGTATCCTCACCATTGGCTTTCATCCTCGGCCTTAGCCGATCTCTTAGCCCCAGTTGCGGCTTCGACCTCCGCTTTAGAGCAGGCCTCTTTCCAGCTAACACTGTAAGTCCTTCTTCTCGGCCTCTAAGGGCACTTTCTCTTTCTTCAGCTTCTTTATGAGGCATTTGTACTTAGTCGCTGCCTCTTCCGACTTTTAGTGCTCTGTATGAAGATAGCCAATCTGCCCCCATAAAAGGGCATCAGAACTGTCGAGGCCGCGAATCTACTTCTCCAGGGCAGAGACAGAGGGCCTTGACTGCACTACCTTTAGCGCTTGAGCAAGGGCCTGGAAAGTACCCCACATGGTTAGCCAAAGACGGATGATGGCAAGAAGTAAAAAGAATGACACGAACTCGATATTACCTTAGCAATTGTCATCTGCTCCTCGTTGGCCGAAGATGGTTTCACCGAGTCTGACAGGACAAGGCCCATAACTTAGCCAATTTTTCCACCAAGGCACATTTGGAGGGGAGATCAGTTGCTAAAAAATCTGCAGTCGAGGCCTGGGTGTTTACTAAGGGCTCCCCAATGGCTTATAGGGAAACCTGCTGACTCCCTTGTAACCCACCGGTGGCATGAGACGCCAGTGTCTTGTCGAAGGCTGAGCACTCTCCCGAACGTTGATGCTGGGCCGACTTTTCAATCCCTTTACCTTTAGAAGGAGGGGACTCAACCACAGTATTGTCCTGTCTACCCTTGGCACACAGACGCTTGCGCAGTGGGGAAGATTCAAGGACACCATAAGAGCTCTTTTGTCGTGCGATGCTAATGATGGTGGCTATAGGAAGAAGGGGGAGGTGAGCAGCATACAAACCTTCTTTGGTTGAGGCTCGATGCCATGGTGCCTTTCCTCCACATGATGGTCTCATTCTCAACCACAATTTGCTCTTCCAAGGCCTGCCCACTCTCCATGGGCGAAAGTATCTCCCACGCTTGCTATGTACAAAACAAAAGAAAGACTGGTCAAAACCAAGGAAAAAAGATAAATGAAGAGGAACGTTAAATACCTTTAGAATAATTCTTCAGAATAAGGAGACCAACAGTGGCAAAGAAGAAGTCGTTCTCAAAGAATGATAATTTGGGGAGCCAATTGTAGGGCTCTCTGTCACTTGACTTACTTCGTCTGCACTCGGGCTCCATCCCCGCGTCCACTATTCTAGCCATAAAAGAACATAAGGGAAAAGATCCCCCCACCCTACCTCGTGGCATATGAAGAGCAAGTCATACTTCCAGATTTTTACTTTAGACTTGTTATCGGTGGCCATCATGAAACACTTCTTATTGTTAGAACAATACCTCTGAACTACTATGAAAACTTGCACATGGCGATGAGGGAAAAGATGTGGTGCCAGGACATGGGCACAATGTGCGTAAAGGCCAGTTCATACTTGTTTAAGATCTCCATAATCACTGGGGGGAGCAAAAACCTAATGCCGTAGGAAAAGGCCACTCGATAAATCGTTATACACTTGGAGGGCGGCTTATTTATAGTAGCATTTGTATCAAGAATGATGACCTTATACCCCGCAGGTAGGAGATACTTGTCCTTTGGCGCCGGCCACTCTGAGGCGGCTATGACCTTAGGATTGGGAAAATGGGAGCTCGGCCCGTCCTATTGATCTGAACGCTCGACAGCTCCCAGAAAGACCATCCCTCCAGCTATAACTTCATGGATTGGCTTTTTTAGCGCGCGACCCTTTTTAGAGCAGGAAGCCGATGAAGAAGAGCTAGACGAACTACTTCCCCCCTTCATAGAGGAGATAGTACTAGTAGACCCAATTTCTACACGTAGACCCAATTTCTACACTCGATCTATGAGAGCCTGAGGCAGAGCGGGAGTTACCTTCAAAGTATCCTTCGGTTATAATCTCATCAGGAGCCTTCAGCCAGGAGGTGGCCNNCATCTTTGCCATTTTTTGTTCCTGAATGTCCGTCATAAGAGAAACAACAACGTTAATCTCTCATAAATATACCACTTCCTCTTTAATGCTAAGGATGCTGGGGGTGGAGGAATACTCACGATTAGACCGTGAGGGAGTGCTGGGCTCATATATTGGCACGATAAAACGAATTTTCTTAGGCTCCCTAAAATGATTCTTTGGGAGAATGTGCGCAATCACCCAGCCATTAATTAGGGCCGAGAAGCTTGGGAACTGAGGGTGATAGACCTCCATTTAGGGGTCGGTTAACCTCTCAGGAACGTTCCTACTCAACGAACAGGATGAAGACATATTTATACAAATATAATTCAAGATGCCACTGTCAAGGAAGGCACCTAAGGCGTACCTGGAAGAGATGAAGTGGTTGAAGGTGGTATTGAAGGTGCAATTAAAGATACACATGTACCCTGCCAAGATTCAACCGGAAAGATGGAAGATGCTACAGTGAATTTGAACGAGAATAAGCGAGAGGCAGAGCTTCTCTCTCCAGAAATTTACTTCTCTCTCTAAGAGGGTTTTGAGCACATGTTGAAATGATCTTCTCTAAAGGACCCAACTTCACTTATACATGTCAAGAAGGGGGGAAAATAGGGGGGAAGCGCATCCCTCAGGACATTTGAATAGGCCTAAAACTAGTTAGCACCCAACACGTGGCATCTAAGCCTTATGTAGTCACCTGAAGATTAAGGGGTCAACTCATCAACTTAGGAAATGTCCATCACACCTACAACTCAGAGGGACCTATTGCATGGCTTACTGGCTAGCCGCCACATCTTTAGCCCCCAAGGGGGCCAAGGGTCCTCAAGCACAACCTCAGGGCTAGTAGATACACCTTCAACCCAACAGGGGCTACGGGTCCTCAAGTGCGGCCCCAGTGTCAGTCGCTACGCCTTTAGATCTAATGGGGGTCAACAGTCCTTAAGGCCGGTTGCTAAGCCTTTAGCCCCAATGGGGGCTAAGGGTCCTCAAGCACGCCCTATAGGCCGGCCGCTACGCCTTTAGCCCCAATAGGGGCATGGGGTCCTCAAGTGCAGCCCAAGATCACCCGCTGTGCCTTTAACCCTAATGAGGGCTAAGGGTCCTCAAGCACGACCTCAGGCCGATCACTATACCCCTAACCCTCAGAGGAGGCTAGTAGCCCTTAGGTACGTTCTAAGGCCGGTCGTTATACACTTAGCTACCCCCAAAGGGGCTGACGGTCATATAGCACGACCTAGGGGCTACTTGCTGCACCTGTGTAAGAATATTACATAAAGAAGAATGTAAGAATATTGAAGACAAAACCAAGTCCCTATGCAATCTGGCAAGTTCTCATTGTCATTATAGGTAACCAGAGATAACATTATAAAGAGATAGGGCAAAACGAAGGAAGCCATCTACCAAAGAAACCTATACGTATTCCTCATCAGTCATCACTAGAAGGGGGTGGGGCATCACTCAACACCAAAGTCTCCTCCTTACCGCTCGCCGGCCTGGTCCTTGCCCCTTGATTGGCTTACCCATGGTACTGCGCCAACCAAAGGGCGTGCTTGCCAAGTTGTACCCAAGCTTCACACATGAACCACCGCAGGCCCTTGAGCGACGACTTCAAATGCTCGGCCAATTCCCTACTCACGACTCGCAGCTCCAAAGCATCGTTAACTACCATGGCGTAGGGGACAGCCTAAGCCATCTCAGGAATATGGAAGTCTCAGGCAGACCCCTCGGCCATGTCAAGGACGAAGTAGGGGCAAAGTTCGTGGTAGTTATCGAGAAGTCGACGAGGAGGCTCAGATGCCATTTGAAAGTCTCGTCAACATAGTCGGTCGCCTGCTCGATGCTAAGGAAGTCGTGAAACACCATGGTATGGGAAGGAACTGAGATTCCCTCACTCTACAAAACTAGTCTCTCTCTCTCAAAAAGATTTGGAGAGCGTGATCAAGTGGTCTCTCACGAGAGATCCATCCCCACTTTTATAGAAGATAGGGGGCAGAGTAAAGGACAATACGCACCCAAGGTGGGTATAGAACCATGATACCAATTCTCCTATGCCACATGGTACGTAAATGCTAAAGACCTACCGTGAACATCTTTAGATCACAAAACGGCCTCATGGCCCGTAGCCCCGTACACAGACCGATCGCCACTTGTTGGCGCCCCTGCCTAGCTGAGGGCCTAGCAATATGACCCTAAGGCCGGTTACTATGACTTTAAACATGGCCTAAAAGATCGAGCGCTACATCTTTTACCCCCACAGGGGGCTAAAGGTATAACGGGCCTAGAGGTTTGTTGAGGAAGAAGAACATTAAAACATTCGCAAAGAAATCAATCCCTTATATAGAGGGACAACTTTTCATTGCCACAACCAGAAAATACAAACTGACCCTACAAAAGAAAAGATCCAAGCAGAAAAGTCAGCTAACGATAAAAGCCTGCGACTATTCGTCATCGATAGAGGGAGGCGGAGCATTACTCGAACTAGAGCTCTCCTCCTGATTGTTCGCCGGCTCAAATTCTACTCCAGGATTGGCCTATTTACGGAGCTGTGCCTCTAGAAGGACATGCTTGTTAACTCTCAGCCAGGATTCGAAAATTGTCTGCCGTGGACCCTTGAGGGTTGACTTCAAGGCCCCCGCTATGTCCTTGCTCGTGACGGATAACTCCACAGCGTCGTTGACCACCATAGTATAGAAAGTAGCTTGGATGATTTCGGAATATCGATGTTGCGTTCTGCCGCCTCTACATCCGGAAGAGTGAAGCCCGGGCTATCTCCTTAGCACTACGAAAAGAGGGGAAAACCATGATGAAGAAAATGGTAGAACCTCTCTCTTTAGAAATCTTCTGTCTCTCTCTAAGAAGGTTTTTGAGGGGTGATCAAATGGCCTCCCACAATAAACCTAGCCCTATCTTTATAGGGCAGGAAGGGAACCAAACGGGCGACACACTCTCCAAGGCTATTACATGACCAGAGCGCCATTTAGTTACTACCACATGGTGCCATAACATTTATGATTTCCTTTGGGTCACAGGGGTTCCCCCACAAGGGCCGCTAGTCCTATCGCAGGCCCATGGGCCGGACGCCAGCACCTAACCCCTGATGAGCCGAGGTCCTTACGGGTTGGCCTAAAGAACGAATGCTATGCCTCTAGCCTCCAAAAAGGGCTAAGGATGCTGCAACATAGCCTGCCAAGCCAAGAACACTATATCTAAGCTCGTAGGCCTGTCGACAGACCCGCGCCCCCACAGCGCGACCAATAGGCCAAATCAAGGAGAAAGAGATGCATACTCGAAAGCGAAGTCATGAAGAAAAAATACGAGCATTATTAATAGAGTTCGAGGAGTACACAGCCAAAAAAAAAATGAAGGGAAGGAAACAAGCATAATGAGGGTCGCGATAGGCCCAAACTCTACTCTTCGCCGTCATCACTAGGGAGGGGGGATGCGTCGACAGACCTTGAGCTCTCTTTCTTCTCCTGATCGTTGTCCATCTCTGGACAGTAGGCATGCAAGATGTGGCACCTGTTGCACCCTACCTACGCTTGGAAAATGCTCCACCGTAGCTCTTTAAGGGCAACCTCCATTATGTCAATCAACCACCCATGCAGAACGCCCAACTTCACAACATCATTAATCAGCATCACAAGGAACACAACTTGGGGCATCTTAAGAAGTCCGAAGTTATGGGTGGCCTCCTCAACCGCAACCAGGTTGAAATCTGAGCACAGGTCCTTGTAACCAGACGGGAGCGGTAGGGGAGGAAAGGCCATCTCCTTATGGTAACACTCGAAGTTCTCTAAGGCGTACATGGCCATTTCATCTATCTTTAATGACCGAGGGAACCCATCTTCAATTGCCTCTTATAAGAGTGAAGTTTGCGCACTAGGCATGAAAGGCGGATCTAAACAACCCCATTTTATACCTCGAAAGCGGGTGATTTCCAAGGCCGTCGTCCAGCCTCGAGAACCAAACTGCTTCGAAAAGTTCGAACAAACCTCAGGCCGACGGCTAAGTGTCAGCCTACGATGGGGGGACCGACTGAGAGTGAGCTAGTTCTCGAGACCCACCGACCTTCATCACACGGATGCACTCCACATTTCTCTTGACTATTCGCTCGGGCCTAGGTACAGGCAAAATGTGAGGGGCTAAATGATCTAGAAAACATGATTTCCTGAGTCGGCCCACACTTGCTTGTTCATGGGCCAAGCCCAGTCATGCACAGAAGTCCCTAACGGGATCCTTGGGGCTTGATTCAGGGGCCCAAGGGAGCAAATTAGTTGACAACCCATTAAGAGTACCACTGGAGTGACATTACCATTTTACACTTCGTTATAGGGGCAATAAATATCCGCCTACTTACCTCGGAAAAGGGATTGACTCTCTGATATATTTTCCCATGTTATACATACTCTCTTATTACTTTGTCTTTTACTAGGACCCTCCTTTGACTTGACCGTCGGAGTGGCGTTCCCCAACCCACAACCTAGGGGTTCCTTTTTTGCAGGTTCAACACTCGAGCAGAGGACTGTCAGCTAATCTGCAAGTGTCATCACATAAGCCCACTCTCTCATACCAGGTCATCCTTAGCAGCCTCAGAAATTCCTAAAACTATTATTATTATTATTACTATTATTATTATTATTATTGTTGTTGTTGTTGTTGTTGTTGTTGTTGTTGTTGTTGTTGTTGTTATTATTATTAGCAGCAGTAGCGCCATCATCATCATCATTATTGTTATTGTTGTTGTTGTTATTATTATTATTATTATTATTGTTATTGTTATTATTATTATTATTAGTATTATTATTATTATTATTATTATTGTTGTTGTTGTTATTATTTGTAACATAGGTAAGAATACAATCTAAATAGCCCTTCTCTCAAGGGTTCTTCTTAGATTATCCTCATAGAGGACACAAAGAAGATCCTATGCTTTGTTATTATTATTATTATATGTGTTGGGCATATTTTGCTTTATATTGCTTTTTGGTCTTGAGTGGGCCTTTAAATTTTTTTTCTTTTTGTTTCAAATATATTTCCACCTGGTGAGGGTATTTGATTTATTCAACATTATCTTTATAGATTAGAGGAGCTAGATCGATTATCTATAGCTTTTCCCAACATAGAACGAACCTAAATTTGATAGAGACAAAGCCCATACTGGCTCCAACATAGCTACGGCCATTAGGCCTAGCATTTGTCCAAATTGTTTTTCGTTCTTTTTTTTTTGTTTCTCTTATAGAAGCAGAAGTATTTTACTTGATCAATGTTTATGAATTGGCTGAATTAATTGTTGTCTGCGTCTATAAGTTTGATATCACCACCAAGTAGAACATCCTTAACATACTATGGGCTAAATTTCCCACACGGGTCCATGATTGGAATCGTAATTTCTTTTGGAATAGGATCCTAACTTTTATGACTCCGATTTTACCCTTTGAATTGAATGCTTGTTAAATCGCTTGTTGATATTGATGGAGATGGTGTACAGCTACTAGCCTTTTCTCATCTATCTCGATTGGCTATTTGCATCGAGCCTGCATGCAATTGCGCTTAGATACTTGCCCTTTGAGTTCAACTCGTATCGAAGGGATTTTAACTTCAAATGATAGAACAATCTCCATCCCATGTACTAGGGAGAAAAGAGTGGTAAAAGTGGATTGTCCAACTGATGTGTGGTACTTCATAACATGAAAGGTAAGTTATTTAGTTAGTATTTATAAGTTTAAGTCATTTTTGTATGGATGTTTTTATTGTTTTATTAGCATCTTTTACTGCACCATTCATGCATGTATGTACATGGTAGATTGCCTAGGCTAAATGTTATAGTTTCTCTAAAAGGTCGTTGTGCCATCCTTGAAGTAGGACCCATGATCGCTTACTAGTTTGTGTGGGACTTGTATATGTAGATAATGTTAGTAATTAAGAACTTACTTACTTATTTTGAGGTGAGCATGATGTAGGATGTTGGTTCTATTAATTTAGTGAAGTATTCTATGGGTAGTACGAAGTACTCACACCTGTTAGTCGCTTTGGGGTGATTTTGTCTATGATAGCAATTCCTCACTTTCAGAAAGGCTATAGAGTAGCAAAGTATTTAGTAGAGAAGGTGGTACATGTTGAAGACTTGCAGGTTTTAGCAGTTTTAGCACTTTCTTACAAATTTAAAGCAACCTCTGTTCATGGTTATCCCATAGTGCACTTGGCTCGAAAATTTTATGGATAGGATGCACTTGTTCGTATAAGTGTTATAATCCCCATTGTGTATCTCGTCCATGATAGTTTGTGCCTTTTTTGGTCTACATATCTAAAGCTTACCCAATAGGATGTCTTCCTATAGTGCACTCCATTGTAAACTAGAAATTGGAGTTCAAGTCAGCTTAAGGCCCGATAAGACCATTGGGTGAAATTCAATGGGTATTCTCCTATGAAATAATTTCCAAGCATGTATTTACACCAAGCTGACATGCTTGGTTCCTTTCTTTGCATTGTTAAACAATAGGTTGGCTCATTACATTGTCTGTAGTTATAGTTAGATCTATTACGTGTTTCCACATTGAAATCGTGCACTATGCTAACCATCTATGAACTTGTTTCTTCCCTTAGGAAATATGCAAATTACAAATCCTAAGATTCGATTATCTTTTCTTGGTGCTTGATAGAGTGCCATATTTTCATTAACCTTCCCCTGACCAGTCATCTAATTTATACTTAGACTCAAACCACTATAAACTTTGGGCACCTGCTCGTGTAGTGCATGTGCCGCTGCATTCCTATTATGTAAGCCTCGTAATCGGCTACATTATTCATTACCTCAAAGTCTACCTTCGTTGAAATGGGTATATCTGTGCCATTAGGTGAGACCAGGACTATGTATATGCTACATCCTTTTTTATTTAGTCGTCATCAAAGAAAATTTGCCATGCACGCCATTAGCAAAGAATATGACTTCATCGGCTAGATCGTAGCTTTTCTCTTATTGCTCTATAGGTGGTCAGCCAATAATTCCTACATGATGCTTCCTTTATCATCTTTATGAGTTTGTTTTGTTCACAAAAGGAACCATCGAGATATAGGACCATGAAGAATTGGTCTTTTAAGATTATATTTTAGGGGGTAAGTCTTTGCAATCACTTTAACATAGTGGTTACACAAATAAAGCCCTAACTTTTTGGTAACCCACACTGGTGCCATCATGTCACTCTAATTATTTAGTATCTAATCTCATAATTAAGCGGTAGATAGATTTTTTTTCCTAGATCCTCTTGAGAGAACATGGCTTCCATTGTTGCATTAGTAGTGGTAAGTTGCAATAATAATGGTTGTCCCTACTTGGGGGATTGCAGAAAGGATGGATTAGTCAAGAATTTTTTTGATTTTCTGAAGGCTTCTCAACATGATGCATTCCAATTACTTTGGCTGGTTTTTCATAGTTTCCCCATAATAAATTCACAAGTCATTGTCAATCTGGGAATTAATCAACTTATATATTGTACGCAGTTGAGAAACCCTCTTATTTGTTTTTTTTTTTTCCTATGTGTTGGCATATCTATTATTCCATTTATTTTGGAAGGGCACGCCTATATTCTTCGTGACCTTGCCATATATCTAGAAGTTTCTCGATGTGACCCTAAAGGGTGCACTTTTATGGATTCTAACAGATATTATATTTTCCCAAATTTTCAAAAAACCTGCTTAAGGCAAGTATGTACCCCGCTCCACTTCTAGGATGTCTGTATGTAGCCTTGTACCTCTTTATGCATTATATCATGAATGACAGTTTGCGCAATTCTTTGCTATGCCACTTCGATGTTGATTAAATCAAAAGCATTACTCTATATAAGTATGTACTCCACTGTATGATGAATGTTACTCTCTCTCAATCATCTATAGCCATTTTAATCTCAATTATCCCACGTACGCATT
>NCQV01071763.1:16874-35517 GCA_002740545.1 Lophocereus schottii
AAATAATTATGTAGTGCAAGCAGAAACCATCTTTGTGGTGACTTTGCCTTTGTTTAGGGCTATGTTAGTGATTCATTTAGGTAATTAGAGATGCTAATGAACCCAACACCTATTTGTTTTTGCACTTCTTCCTTGATTATTAATGCATATCATGGTTTCATTCTTCTAATATTTTGTTTGTTAGATTTGCATTGGCCAATGGAGGGATATTACATTCAGAAATTCTATTGACAATTCGTAGCAAGTTTTGTAAGACTAAACAAAGACATGTTTGAATTATATTAATAATTTTATGAATTGTTCTTTAATGATGTTCCTAATTTTAGTTCTTTTTTATTCCCACATTTATTGTTATAGTGTCTTCAAGAATTGGAGGTTTATTATCTTGTTCTAGAATTGTTTTGATTAGCTCTTCGAGAAAGTCATAAGTATTATTTTTACAAATAAGTGCTCATAGTCATACTTGGAAGGATTTATGTAATTAAATGAAGAAGTAAGTACATCAACAAAGTCCTAACTTTTAGCCTTCTTACGGACCTTTTTGGGGAGGTAGGAAAGGAGGGGAACTAACTCTCCAACTCTGCAGAAAACTTAAACTTAATCTAAACTCCGAAGCAATCTTTGTGAGTAGCTTGGTTGCCTCTCTAATGGTTATTATGATCTCCTTGTTGCCATCAACCATTATGTATGTGATGTTGCGATATCTCCATTCAGCTTCCTCTAGAATAAACTTGGTGATGTCAAATGCCTGGTGGGTGATAGTTAGAACCCAGTCTGATCCTTATAACTTAAAATTTTACACTTCATAGGGTAGGCTTAATCCATTACAAGTCTTGTTGGCTAGGTAGTCAATTGTGTTACTTTTCTTAGGATTTGCCATTCCTCTTTCTAGGAAGGCGCAGTTAAGAAAATTTCAAAGCTTAGTAATGTTTTCCCTAAGTAGGCCATATACTTTTATTAGGGGAACCTAAAGTAAGGATAACTTTCACTCACTTGGATGAATTACCCATTCAATGTAGGTGTATAAGGGGAAAGTAAAATCGTACTGCCTAATTATAAGATGTTTTCCGGTTTGTCCTTTTGGATTACAAGTTGGACCTCTTGTGGAGTGGGCTTGTAACCTAATCTAGATAGGTAGGGGAACTTATTAGGCTTCAAAGTTGGGATTTAAGGCATCACCTTCGGCCTAAGTTGGTTGGCATAGACATCATCCATGTTCCTCATTATGGCGTTGTTTTTTAGGTTATAGTACAGATCAATGGCAAAGGGGGCAAGATCATCTAAGTAAATGGCTACACACTCATCCACGATAAATCCCCAATTTCTAAGTCTTGTTTATCATGTTTGATGCCTAGGGTAAGGCTTTCTTGTAGATGATGATTATCATAGGATCATCATTGACAATCAGCACTACTCCCTTTACAATAATCTTCACTTTCTGTAAGATAGTGGATGGTATTGCATTTAGGTCCTGTTACTATAGGAGAACTACTATCAAATCAAAAGTGGCTTGGGTATCTATTACTTTAAAAGTCAGTTTGTGGTTGATTCCCTTGACAACAATGTTGAGAGCCACACTATCTATGATTATGTAATGAGTATAGTAACATACTGTGACTCCTTGACTAGATGGGGTCATATCCTCTTTTATGAGCACTAATTTTTTGATGGTCTTGACTTGACACACATTAGTGAAGAATGCACTATCTATAAGAGTTACAAGCATGTGTTTATGACACAGGATACTATATGGTAAAGTCCTTCATTATGATGCATACCTTTACCAGGGGGATTGGTACCGTCAAAGGTTGTAGTAGCTAGGGATCTGTTAGTACTAAAGAAGCCTACTTGCTCTTTAGGAGTTACTTTGGTGGAACTTCCATTGTTACTAGGCAATTTAAGAGTGCTTGCCTGTGATTGGAGGAGGATTCTAAAAACTAAAAGATCATAACATTAGCTTAAGCTTTCTTTGGCATCCTTAGCAACGGATCCTCCTTGGATTTCCTTTTTTTTTTGGTTAGTATGTATAAGAACCTTTTTTGTGCTCTCTTGAGTAAGATAGGAGGCTTGAATGACTCCTACCTATGTTCTTGTAAAAACGATTGATGTCATCCGGGTGGGTTGATCCCATTCAACTTTAGAAGCTTATAAAGGATGGTTGGGTTAATATAGATATCTTCTTTGTCAACACCATATCCCATTGACCTCATAAGTGCCTCACTCAAATGGTTTAAATGTTATCTCTTTGGATAGTGGCATGCAACACACTGTTAATGGCTTGACTTTGGCCTTTGCCACATTTAAAATTGGTAAGGATACACTATTAATGATACCTTGGATTTCGTGCTTTAAAGCTCAACAGCTTTTGATTTGGTACCCACTTCGTTGGTGACACTGTCAATAAGCCTTTGGATCTCAAAAAATAAATTTCTTCTCCTGCAGGAGGTTAGTGGTTGGATCAATCAAGACTAAAAAAGTGTCAAATAGCGATGAAACCCTAATCTTTCTTTATCAATGACAAAAATGGCAAGGGATAACTATGTAATGCATGTTCTCATAATTAACAACGAACTTAGCAACATATATCATATTCTCCCCATAATTTGTAAATTAACAATAGAAAAATCTATTATTGAATTTCTCTTATATTTTTTTCAGAAGTTGGTGATGGCATTATATGTCATTGAGTTCAAAAAATTAATTTTTACTATTCAGTAGCGGACAATTCATTCATCGCTAAATATAGAAAAATTATTTTTTCGCTTCAGCAACAACAATTAATATGTCGCACCCTGACATTAAAGAACCATACCTAGTTCATTTTTCACTTGCGCTTGACACTTACAAACCCCAAAAGCTAAAGCGAGAGGGAGGGTGAGAACGGTAGCGACAATGATAGCCCACCTGCTGCGACTGCAACGTCGTTGCTGGTGCCATTACCGACGCTAGCTTGCCACCACCGGTGCTCTCTACTTCCCATAGATCTCAACTTTGACAAGTTTCTTCACTACTTTTTTTGAGGTTTTAATTGTTAAAACTTATGAAATTGAAGTGTTGAAACTTAATTTTTAGTTCATATTTATGGTAGAGTATGAATTTTGTGTGACATAATTTCTCAAATTTGCTTCCATTTCCTCATTAATGTATTCTAAGGTTTAGTTTTGGTAACTTTGAAATATGAGTGATTTGTGAAAATTGGCTGCTCAAGTTTGAATCTCCTTTCAATCCATATTTATGTTAGAGTGTGGAATTTGTGTGAAATAATTGCCGAAATTTGCTTCCTTCTCCCCCTTAATGTATTCTAAAGTTAAGTTTTTGTAATTTTTAAATGTAAGTGGCTGGTGAGAATTAGGTGCTTATGTTTGAATCTAATTTCAGTTGTTAAATTTGAGTGAGTAGAAAAACATTTGTAGATGTTTGTGAGCATATATGTGTAAAGTTGCGTAGTTTACACTTTAATGGAGAAATTTATGTGAGTAGTAGTGAACAATTTTGTAAATTAGTATGCTTTAAAATTTATAATTGTTTATATTGGATTATATAATATTTCATTGAGTTTGTTAGCATAAATGTGTTTGAAATGCATGCTATACAGAAGTGTATGTAAACTTTTTGCTTGAATGTTAGGCATAGAATTAGGTAAAGTAATTAGAAATTGATTTTGTGACAAGTAGAATTGTGAATATTTAGGTGAATAATCTAAGAACATGTGATCAGTGATTAAAAACAGTTTTGATAGTAGAGGCATGAACATTTGAGGGATTTCCTTGGCAAAAAAAGAAGGTTCAACATACAGCCAAAATGGCTCCATAACAATCATAAGAACGGGCTCTATTAATATTTGGCCAGTGAAGATTACAAAAAATTGTGTCCATGAGCCCAAAAAACTACTTTGGTGATCCAAAACGTATTGCACCATCCCTCCACACATGTGGCTTAATCCCTATGCATGAGCATAAGAAGCATTTGGTACATCACTCTAACTCTTACAAATTTTTTTAGTTATTTGTTTGAGTTGGGGTTTAATAGAGAGCTATTAAAATGTGTAACTTGTCCAAACATGAATCCTTCAAAGTTGACATGTGTGGTGTTTCATGTGTTTTTCACATATGAAGGGAACAACTTGTGGCGGTTCACACAATTGTTGAGCTGTTCAACTGCACCCATAAAC
Source organism: Lophocereus schottii (assembly GCA_002740545.1). Lineage (NCBI taxonomy): Eukaryota > Viridiplantae > Streptophyta > Magnoliopsida > Caryophyllales > Cactaceae > Lophocereus > Lophocereus schottii. The sequence continues at coordinate 21,046 of NCQV01071763.1, forward strand.
TTATTGGCGAAGAAGATGGACCTTAGATTGATATAAAATCACAACAAACATATGTAAGCTAAATCTTCATTCTTATTTAATGGTTCAATCTTAATTCATATAATCTCACAAAGGACAATCTATTTGATTACTTGTGAATGTTGTGATATTGTAGTAATCCTTTGAAGAAGAGTTTCAAAACATCTTCAACTCTCAAGCGTCCCTGGATCTCAACTCTCAATATATATCTCAAACATTCCCAAATCCAAATGGGTTGTAGGTGAAAGCCAATTTGAACAAAAAGGTTGTGTTTACAGTATTAGAGATGGGGCCATCAACATTAGGCCTTCATGCAACTTCAATCCCTCTCAACTAGCAAGTAAGGTGAATTATTTTTTTTTTCCCCTTGAATAATTGTAATTACAATTGAGGACAACTCATGGCTATGTTTATTTATTGTTACTAATATAAAGTTAACAAAAATTTTTTGTAGCAGGTAGAGGTTATATGTATCTCAAGCTTAATTGAATGATCTAATGAGTGCAGTAACCAACTTGGGTAGTGAGCTCGCTTCACAAGCAAAGAAATGTTGTATGCTTATAGGAAAATGTACACGACTAGAGGAATCCAACCAAATGCTAACTCTAAGTAACAAGGAACTTAACAATGAAATGCTTAGGGATGAAATGCAATTTAGCTAATAGATGTTGAGCATCTTTCAAATGCAACAAGCTTCCACCTCTAGATAAGGATGAATAATATGATGGTACTTTCTATGAGGATGACTCATCATTAGTTCTGGCTTGAGAACTATGGTCTCCTAGTTTGGATGAAAACTACTCTTCTTAAAATAATTTTGGTAAACTGGTCAATTTAGTTGTGTATGTTTGCTTGAAAATTATGTGGTTTGCATGAGATATTTTAATATTTATTTATCTTGTTAAATATTACAAATACTCTTTGAATGATGCATTGGTTGAAATTACTTTTTCAGAGTACTCTATGTACTTCTATGTCGAATGTATTGTAATAATAGAAGGTAAGGAATACAGATTTTAAATTTTCCAAAAAAATGAAAATGGACATGGATTTGGTGATGGAAACTCCTTCTCTATAAGATGGAAATTTTAAAAAATATTAGAAACTCAGCGAAGAAAGTCCATCGCTAATTTTGTCTCAGTGGAGTGATGGACTCTCATTCCGTTACCGAACGCCCACCAACCATTCCAGCTCTCCATCAGCCATCCGTTCCCCTATTCATTACTATTTAGCAATTGAAAATACAAATTCATTGCTATCATTTGAGCAACGAGCAATTTAGCGATAGATAAGTCCCGTTGCGCATGCCGATTGAAAAAATATATCGGTACTTTTTCTCTTTTCATCACCGTTTCTATAGCTATTTGACTTGTTTCTAGTAGTGAATAGGATAAAGGATTCATGGATTTCTAGTCATTTGATGGCATCTTTCAACTTCATTCCAGATAAGGAGTAGTTTTATTGTGGACAAGGAAGTCTAGTTGTTTCTATAGTATAGACCTAGTTTTTACCTATAGCATTCCTTGTCTATGTTGTAATCAAAATTACTGTTAATGTAACTTGGATTAAGATTTCTTTGCATTTCCTCCTCTATTAGCATTCAGTTTCGTAAAGTTGTACAAAAATAGAAAGGAGCTAATTTTTGATGGGCAGGCATTACATAGACATATTCTATTTTAGGAGCCCTATTGATCACTATGATCACCTTAGCCTTCCATCTGGCCAAGGAGTGTTGGAAGCTCTTTTTTTCTCCTCCTTTAAGGAGTTCAAAGTCACGTAGAGTAGTTGCTAACTTAGTGTTGTAGGCATGCTTATAGGGTGTAAGTGCATGGCAGTATTGCAGCGTATGAAGATCGCCTACCATAAGGACTAAGACAATCTACCGAGCTATATTCCCTCAAGGTAGGCTAACAGACTCAACATTTGAAATTTAAAATAAATTAAACTGCTAACTAATCTAACAAACATCTAGCACTTCTTCGACAATTGGTTATATCAAAACCAATAATTGAATTATCAAACCCCTCTTTTGTGGCAGAGTGAAATGTTTAAATAAATACAATTATTGGTTCTCACGGGTTCTTGATTTGTTCACGTTCAGCAAGTGTGCAATTATTAACCTAGCTTTCTTGAACATTGACTCTTTCTTAAGTAATAACAAAAGAAAAGTCAAACTTCGCATGCCTACATCATTGTTCACTTTCAAGTACTTCATACAACATCTAAAACACGTAAGAAAGTGATCAAGTTTCTCCTAAGCAAATATGCCCTCCAAGATTTTATGAAATCAAGCCAATAATTCCAAGGCAACTAGGTGATCAACATAAGATAAAATTCAATCACAAGGCTAACATAATCTCAATATCAAAAGTACAATACTAACTTGAATCAACAAAATCTTATCTAGCAATTAAGAAAGTGATTAAGCAAATGGAGTTAAGAGAAGAGAGGATAGAAGAATTGTTCATCCTAAACAAGTGCTTGAACTTGTCAATTGTAAATCCAATTCTGCTTCCTCGTGAATGCTGCGTCTATTTGTTGTCCCTCACTCTAAAGAAGTCTAAGGTCTAATCTATGACGATATAGTGATGAATTTAGATGGATCAAATGTGTGCCATACATTGTACAAAAACCTAGTAAATCATTAGATACGCAGAAATATGAAAGTCTTAATAGATTCTACTTGACACGTTTTGTGTGCTAGGATATGCGCCATGCTGCTACACATGCTTGGGTAGTGCATGCTCCTATCGAGTCCAGCCCCTTCTATTTCTTTCTCCAATCAACCAATGGTCGATATAGCCCGTGTTTCTTGAGATGGTTTGACATTGTACGCTGCCATTGGGCCTCCTATACTTCCATATTTGATCAATAAGGCCTTGAGATCACCATTCCACTCATATATCTCGGGCTTCGATAATCATAGCCTGCTCAAATGCGCAGAAGAGGGAAAACCGAATCATAAGATGGAAAAAAGGGTATAAAACACTTAATATTTACTAGATTTTCCTAAATTGGCCAATAAGACCCATGAAGAGCCATGCAAAAATGACACTGGCTCGTCTTAGGCCACTGCGATGCAGGTGTTGTTGATAAGCTCGTTTGGTATTGCATTTGTACTACATTATTCATTCGTCATTCATCTATTTGAACCTATACTTCGTATAAAAAATAGGCTTTATTGGTAATTAAAATTTTTAAAAATTAAAAACACTTTGCATTAAAATCCAAAAGGGTAAAAATACTACAAACGTAAAGGGCAGACATCAAGATTACCAAGTAATGATGCAGATAATAAAGGCTAATATTGACACTAACCAAGTTTGATGTGTGAGATTATTTGTTTACATCTCAAGTATCATATTCTAGTAATGTAAATAACATGATTCAGCATCATGCATTTTGATAATTTCAATAGAAGTTTAAAAATGTGTCCATATATTTCAAGATAACAACAATAATGACATACACAACATGAAGAGTTAGACAAACACATAACACAATCCTGTGGATATACAAAAATAGAGAAAGTGGTGAGAGTGGAGTTAGAGTAAAATTTTGAGATAATATATATTGTAATACACTGGCCAATTTTCTCATAATAGAAATGTCTCAATCACAGTGGTTGAAATTTGATCTCCTTTATTATACACAAATCACAAATCATTTGGATTAAAGTAATTAAAAAGCATTCTAATCTAAAGAGTTAGCTTACAAAATACTCATAATTATGTGCGAATACAGTTTTTAGGCGACGACTTGTTATCAACATTTTTAAAAATAGCAATGGTCATGAGGACTTCAGTGGATAAAAAAGCAAACTCTTACCTTGAGAAAAGTTGGAATATAAAAAATATTTTTTAAGAAGACACTAAATTGTACTCATAGTTTTAGGTTCGTAATATGTTTAAGTCACAAATTCAACACTAAACTAGTCATAAATATTTTCAATGACTAACAGACTTTTAAAGCTCCATTCAATCAAATAATATTCAATATTGAAGGCATGAATTTTCTATTACTCATGCCATACGTCAGTTTAGCATGAATTCATTCATTTTAATTTAGATATAGTTATTGTTATATAGATTATATAGATAGATCACTCGATCATCCTTAAACGTTTGCTTGTCCTCAAGAAAAATCTAGGCTCAATGAGTTCGGAGAGACGCATCAAGGACCTTTAACACCTTAGATGCAGTACCTACGAGGTATGACACAAGGGAAATCGTTGTTCCAAAGGAAACCTCATTAGTGCATAAGTTATTTCAAAATCAGAATAAGGTGGATACTTTCGAAAGATTTAAGACCACAAAGCTTGACATCACCCCCATGAAATTTCAAGACATGTCAAACAGGCATATAAAAATAAGTAGAGCTAAAATGACCGATAGAACCTTTCTTTGGGAAGTATGGACCTCTCCCACTCATGTATTTGGAATATGACATAGGCTCACTCAATACGCATTGCAAAGCCACCATCTTCCATATGCTTGTCAAGACTTTTAAATTCTCTATCACTTATATGTAAGGTGCACGTGATAATCAAGAGGAATTTGTATGGCTGTAAGGGGACACACGTGTTAGGGGTGGGAAGTGGACAAATACTTTGTGACATGTGGAGCTAATAGCCAAGTAAACCGAGGAGAAACCATCAATGGCCAATCAAACATACAATGCATGGATACTCCAAATGCCAACAATACAATGAACATTCACCCTATGAATAAAATAAAAATGAGTGGACATAAAAAGAACACAAACTATATGTAAGATACCAATGCGAGTTATTCAATCTTTTCTATTTCCTTCTTTTTCTTTTTTTGCTGGGGTTCTTTTCTCATTTTTTTCCTTTCTTTAGAGTAGAATGGAAAATTCTCAACCTATGAAAGGCATGAAGCATGTAAATGCCAACTCATAACCAAAACTGGATATATGCATACCCCAAACAAAAAGGAGGGGCATATCCAAATGCATAATACCATCATCCCTTCCTCAAGGGAACATACCAAACAACTATGACCACAAATAACTATCTACAATATGTATTGGAAGTTATGCTCTATACACTTGGCTTAAGGATAATCATAGGCATATGAATTCAGTCAAGGGCTAATATGAAGTTATCACAACAACAAATTGGTCTGAATCTCAAAAGGGCTAGTAAATGGAGTCAGACATGTAACAAAATAAGACCTTTTTTGGTAGTGGAGATTCAAAAGATCAATGAATGAATGAATGTCTCTATCATATTAACAAAAATGCGCATGCTAATATAGTCTTAAACATGAGTTTAGAAAAGTTCTGGAGATGCAATATAGAAGTGCTACACATATTAATGTACTAAGAAATAATTGTAAATGATTAGTCTATGATGGCTAAAGGTATCATGGGGAAACTACTGTAATCACAATTGGCTCAAGAAAAGAAGCATGTGTACTAAAATTAGTACTAAGGACTCCAATAGGTGACATGGTTCTCCATGAAGACTAAGGTTTAAAACATAGAGCACACTTTCACAAAACCTTCACAAACATTTTAGCACCTAAGAGCATTGGATATCAAAATTTAATCAAGCTGATGTAGGGTACCATGCCTAGTGAAAGCATTATAGGAAGGAAATTCACAACAATCATGCACTTATTCCTACATACTCCTAACGCGTGTCATATATACAAAATAGATGCTAGATGAACAAGCCGAATGTAACCGAATAATCCTAAACATCCCCTTACCATGCCTAGAACAAGCATTATGCAAGGCAAATAGACAAGGATAAGGAGAGAAAGAACAAAAGGGAGCAATCTCACCAACTCAAGTGCTAAGTGCACCTTAGCTAAGGCCTCCTCCCAAACAAGGCATATGGAGCATTAGACACTCCATCACAACTTCAAGACTTGAATGTTCAAATTAGACGTGGTTATGCATGACTTTATCCAGCTCATGGGACTACAATTCTGAAAATAGAAGGCAAGAGGCAGCAAGCAAAATTACATCAAAGACAATAAGTGTTCCTTTAACCATGTTAAAGGTCTTAGCAAAATAACAAGAAGGATCAATAGGCACATGAATATAGTACTCATAGGAAGGAAATGGTGATGAACTAATGGGCATAACATTTCATGAGTTGAGGGGGTTGGGAAAGACATGATCATCAAGCATAAAATTAGAATGCAGCTCAATTTATGTACCTTCTGACTCACCACAAAAATTATCACAAGCTTCCAACCCAACATCAATCCCGAAAGGCTCACCCATCTTAAGCTCATGCACTAAACTAAAGAGAATGCTTCATCATGAAAAGTCAGGACATCATTAGTATAATCCTTGGATGATGCAAAGTCAGATTGGGCATAGCAAGCCTAATAAAGACATAAATTTATATCATGGTTAGAAGTATTACGCATTCTATATGATAGGAAAAATTCGAGTTTTAATATTTATAACCCCAAGTATAAGGTTCTACTGTTGAGTACTTGAGGTGTCGTCCACTGGGAGTTGAGTCTCAAGTACGGGGTTAGTTAGAGTTACTCAATCTAGGCTAAGAAGGAAGGAAATGAAAACAAGGCTAAATTAAGTCAATAAAAGTAAAAGACATGGCTTGAGACTATGATTTGACCAATTAACGAACTAAATAGTCAAGATGAGTCATAATCTACCCAACTTATACCCACAACTAGAGATGATCAGTTACACCATTGAAGACCACCCAAGCCATCTCTCAACGGTCATGGGCTAGCTTAATTAGTCTAACCACCTATTTTCATGTAGTAAGGCAAATTAGACCACAAGATTAGCAAGCCTCGGACCTAGCTAGGGTTGGAACTATTTTCACGTCCAAACATTGACTATTCTCTCTCCCACACTAGCTAGTTGACCTCACCTATCAGCCTAAGGCAACCGTCCAAAAATGAAGATGAAAGCTCTTTCAAGCATTTAATTAAACACGTGGTGGGCATGAGGAAAAACTAGAGATGGAAGGTATAAATTAGGTGTGGTTAGGTCCAATACAAGTCTAATTTAGCCATCAAAGGACTAATCATACCCAAACCAACCAAAACTAACAAGTAATCATCGAAAAAAAAGCAAATATCACAAATTAAACCTAAGCTAACAAATAACTCAATAAACATGAAAATGGAGGAATTAATCTCAACTAGCATAGATGAAAAGAGCTATTAAACATGACATCATAATAAAAACTAAACATTTAAGCTAGATACAATACAAACTAACATAAATCAAAACATGAGGAAATAAGGAAAAACATGAAATAAGGAGAGAGAGAAGAATGAGAAAACTTATGGATTGCTTGGATAAACTTGAATGTACAGTGCTTGAATCCATATCTCCCCGAATTCATCCTAATCTACCTACTTTATTTCCCCCTAGTGGGATTTTGGATGCTAAACCCTAAGCTAAATTGGCCTAAAAATCCCCAAAGAAACTCCCCCAAAAAGTTTCAAAGCAAGCCCCTTTTATATGAATCGAGCTGGAAGAAAAAGGACAGCAAGCGGGCAGCCAAGTGTGGCTGACAGCCGTCGCCTAGGCAACCAACCGTCATCGCCCCCTCTTGGATGGCACTGGCTTTGGCTTTTTGCTGGCTGGGACGGGATGGTTGTTGTGCCGGCTCCCAGCTCCCGTCGCCTGCCGCTTTTTCTTCTTCTTTTGTTCCTTTTTGGTTCCTTTTCGTGAAACTTGCTCGATTGAATTTATTACCTGCAAAAGTAAATAAAACAAGTAAAAATCCTAAAGATTATATTATTATACGAGTTAAAATTAGGTGAAAGAGACACGTAAATACGACAAATTAGCATCCAACACTGTACCATTGAGGCATAACAAATTCATTCTTGTAATATGATCTTACATTAAAAGCACAAGGATTAGGGAAACAACACCCGAAGACTCAACTAGCCTTTGCAAAATCAAACTTATCCTAAGCTAGCCACTAAAGTAATATATGCATTATTAAAAGCTTTAGAATTAGAACCTAAATACCAAAAAAGTGTTCATGTTTCACCATTCTTACCCTCATGAAAAATATCCAATATTTCTCATTTACTCGACAATGTCCACAAGCAAGAAATGCATTTAATCATTTAAAATACCTCAAGAAGAATTCATGCTAGAATTGGGGAAAATAGAAAGTCATCATTGTTCTTTTTTTGGTATATTTTCAACATTTATTTTTTCCCCTGTTCAAAGAAAAGTAAAAAGCTTAGTCCAATCATTTATGGAAAAGCTAATATTCAGTACTAGTCCCAAGAATGGCGCCAAATACTTGATAGGTTGCAAGCATATGGTTGTGTTCGCAACAAATCAAGGTCATCTCCTATAATAACTAGGTGAATCTAAGAGGCTATTTTTCCTATAGATAGATTAATTGATAAAATATTTAAAATTGAAATCAAACTAAACTATTAAATAATCTAATGAATAAATAATCAAAGAACCATACTAATCAAGCAATCACCTAATCCAAGCATCGATGTGGTTGCTCATCATCAATTGTTATTTAGAAATCGATAATTAAAGTGTCAAGCTCCTCCTTCTAGCAGGGGTGAAATTTCTACTTCAATTCAACCACTGTTTCCCAAGGGTTCTTGATTTAATCACTCTCATTAAGTATGTGATGTTTAACCTATATTCCTTGAACGATGACTCTTTCTCAAGTAATCGCGGGATCAAGTTGAACTTGTCATCCTAACATCATATTTCACCTTTTAGTACTTCATCGAACATCTAAAACATGAAGAAAGTGATTAAGTTTTTCACATGCAAATAAGCACTCCAAGATTTTATGAAACCAAGCCAACAATTCCAAAATGCCCATGTGATCAGAGCTAGATCAAATTCAATCACAAGTTTAACATGATCCCAAGATCAAGACTACAATCTTCACACTAGTTAATAAAATCCAATTTAACGACCTAGGAAGCAATAAAATCAATGAAGAAAAGGGAAGAAAAGAGAGAAGAATTGTTTAGCTCAAATGTGTGATTGAACCTATCGATTGCAAACCCAATCTAGCTTCCTCGTGAATTTCTTACCTCTACTTAATCTCCCTCACTCTCAATAAGTCCAATTTACACTCTTTGGATGAATTTAAACAGATAATATGTGTTCTATATGGTAGAAATTACATAGCAAATTGTCGAAAGACACACTACAATTAAAAAATTCTAGATAGATTCGAACTAACATGTGTTATTCTTGATAAATGATAATACAGGTTGATCGTGTCCTAAGGCATGGTGTGTTTTCCTCCACATGGCCAACCTAGGTAATCTAGTGCCTTGTATAGCTTCGTCTGCTTTTTCATGTAGTCCACCACTAATTAACATAAGTTATGGTTCTTGAGATGGTTGGACCATGTAGGCCGGCATTGGACCTCTTATGCTTCCTGTTTGATCAATAGGGCCTCAAATAACCATTCTACTCATGTGCATCCAGATTGCGTAATCATAACCTGGACAGGTGCACTAAAGACACAAAACCTAAGAATAAAATGGAAAGAGGGGTATAAAATACTTGGAAATGCACTAAAATTCCCTTAATTTCTAGCAACAACCATAAAGAACCCTGCAAAAATCATACTCATCACATATTGGGCAAGCTAGAAATTCTTAGGTTAGGCATTCCCATATGTTAATCTTTTGTGCATCAACAGGGTTGAACTCATTATGGATGCTCTTTTCAAACTTAGAGGGAGGACTTGTGGGCTTTGTCGACTCATTTTAAAGTCCTGAGACTAATTTTGTTCTCTAGCTAGGAAGTGGGATTGTCTATTTTAGTAAATTTTAGACTACGTGGAAGATGGAACTTGGGTGGTAGTTTTATTTTAGCAAGTGCCATGAAAGGATTAGTGTTCGTTAGATGATTTTTCAGCACAATAGAGCTCCTATGTAATCGTACCAGTTTTTCGATTCTTTGACTAGTTAGAGTTGCATCATCTTCATTATGAATGGCATGAGCTTCTTTCTCCCCATCATTCTTTTTTAGGAAGCCATTGATAGTATTTTGTTGCTCCCTATTCACATTGTATTGGGCTTTTAATTTAATTTCGAACTTCGCTTTCGATTGGACTATGAGTTCACTAATATTCGAACTGCAGTTTCATATTCTTCTAACATTGGTATAGACTGGGATGAACGGCTTCTTGAAGAACTGGATAATGAGCCTGGCAATGCTTTCTCACCTCCATGGTCGGCCTATCTTGATTTTGGAAAGCTCAGGGGTTCCCAAAAGATAGGAAGAATGAATACCTTCTTTTTTTTTTAGCATAGAAACATGACCACCTTAGTTAAGCGTTTCTAACTCCTGATGGAAAAGGACTCAAGAAAAGGAAATAACTAAAATTAAAAAGAAAAAGAAAAGATAGAAAATAAATGAAATAAAATAAGAAGACCACAGATTCTCCTAAGATGGCAGTGGCAGGCTCTTATAGAACTAGCGCGGAGAACCTCAGTATGTGAAAGCCAACTTGTTTGTGCATTGGAATTCCAAGCAGCCCTTTTTGTTTTTTAAGCCTTTAAATATTTTAGAAGACAATTCAGAGATCCCTGAATTGTTTCTATTGCCACAACTCTTACAACGTGTTGGTTTGGATTTTCCAAGCTCTAAAATTGCTTGGACTACTTGTAGGTATACAAGGTGATTATAGTCAAGTAATTATATGGTCGTCGATCCTACCAAGATTGTTACAATTTATTGAAGTTAACTTGAGAAACAATGATTCCATGATTGTAAATTAACTCAATTAATCAAGCCAAAACAAAATATGCATAAAATTGATAACTGGGCAAAGATGAACAGACTTATGGCCTTGAATTAAGACATTATTATTGATTTTGTGGACGGATATGACAAGCATGGTGCTCTTGAAAAGATAATGTAACCAAGATTATGGAAAAATCCACCTAATTCGGCATGAGATATTCAAATATTACATAAACCATTTGGGCCTGGGGTCGTTCAAATACCACATAACTCATCTACACATATATGGATTAGAAGCCCAAAGATTATAAACTATAAAAATCATTGCATAACTATCATATTAGGTGGCAAGCATAAATACGAAGAGAGCATGTCACTTGAAATTACAATTAACTCTAATAGAACAATCAATAATTAACAATTGAATTAAACAACTAAGCCCAAACACCGAACACAATTGAAGATTACGTAATTATAAAGCAAATAATAATTGAAATATTCTACATGGCTAAGGATATATTAATCTAACTCCTAGAGTTAGATGACATCTCACCAAAAAATATCTTGCTTAGCTCTGCATATTTGCCCCTTGTGCCAACTCTACCCTCTGCGCTTTTCTGCCCTCTGTTATGAATAACTGTTACGGAAGACCTCTCTCAAACTGATATCATTTCTACTCTAATGGAGGATACATATAGGATTCTAAATGTAATTTACTTGTATTGCATTTTACTATACATAAAACACCAGGCTCCCAAGATTAGGGGAGCCATTCATTCCCCAATTTCCACACGGCATCGGAGCTAAAAGAGTGATTAAATTTTTTTTCTCCTCTTCTCTTTCTCTTCTCCGTTACACCTTCTAGGGTTTGTTACTTGCTCCACAAGCCACCTCCCTTCTCTGTGAGTCTACCGCATCTTCGTCGTTGCACTAGGGTACCACCGTCTCTCTCTCCTCAGTCGCCTTTCTCTTCCTATCGCTGTCGAGTTCGGCTGCCTTTCTTGCAGCCTCGGTCTTCTTCCTCAGTCGTTTGATGCGCCAGAATATCGTTCAACTCGGTCTCTTTGATTCATGGCTTCTTTTGTGCCATCTGAGGGTTCGAACCCAGCCTCGCCTCACCCAACTCCTCCTCTCTCGTCGCTGGTCTCACTCCTGGAAATCACCCTGCCGCCGCACTTCTCTTTGCCACCGCCGCCCATCCCTGGGGAGTTATGTCTGCCTCTCCCATATTTTACATGGGTGCCCACTCCATCTCCCACGGTCCCTCGCACCTTGTCGAGGTTTGGTTCTGCTGCAGCTGCCCCACTATTGACAGTGCCTCTTCTGCCATTTCCCTCCTTTTGGTCAACATCTCCTTTTATTGTTCCGTTGTGGGGTGTTTCGGGAGGCATGATGTAGCTGCAACTTGGTGGGCTTCCACCCTTGTCACCCGCTATACGGATAGTTAATGTCACAAGTTACATGACCATCTGCTTGCTTCAATGATCATTTCCTCTCGTGGCATACCCAGTTCACCAGGTTCATAATCATGCATCAGTTGCAGGGTATGATCGATGGGTCTATTCCTCCACTGCCATCCCATATGTCTTCGTCTCTTGGCATGTCGCAACCTAGTGATGTTTTTGCTTATTGGCTTCATGTTGATCAATTTGTTCGTTCCTCGTATTTGCCACTAATTCTAAGGAGACTCTCAATAAGGTAATTAACCTGTCTCACTCTCAGTGACGTACGTGACCTATCTCATCCTAATGTTGTCTGTCAAATTTGTCATGCACCTAGACATTCTTCTATATATTGCCCTAACTGCTACACTCTTAAACCTCAGTCAGTGCTCCCCGCATGTGCTATTTCCAATCCTGCTTCGGTTGATGAACAAGTTTGGTACCTTGATTCAGCTGCGGCCTCTCACATGACGCCTAAGGACGGTAAGTTACGTTCTAAATCCCCTTACTCTAGCAGTAAAATGGTTAAGGTTGGAGATGGCACGTTAATCCCAGTTGCTCATGTTGGCATATCTGTTGTACCCAATAGTCATGAACCTCTCACTCTTCCCAGTATCTTACATGTTCCTAAACTTCAGCATAACCTGCTATCTGTTAGGCAACCGTATAGAGATAATAATTATCATGTTGTGTTTGACTGTTCCTCTATTCGTATCAAGGACAACATCACGGTTGATGTCTTGTTACAGGCCTCTAGTTTGGTTTTAGTCTCTACTTTTCCTGTTCCTGTCTCTCCTGCTCCTGTGCATACAAATGTGGTTCTCACTAAGTCTGCCAACCTTTGGCATCAACGTCTGGGTCACTGTGGAGTCAACACTTTAGCTGTTTCAAAGAAACTTGGTTTAGTTCAGTTTACATAAGCTTTTACAAATTATTGTACTTTATGTTGCTTGGTGAAATCACATAGACTTCCATTTGCTCCTGTTGAACATCGCATAACTCTTCCTCTACAATTGATTCATTATGACGTTTGGCAATCTCATGTGTTATCTCATCTTGGCTATAAATATTTTGTTTCCTTTATTGATGATTTTTCACGTTTTACTTGGATTCATCCAATGAAACATAAATCTAAAGTCTATGAGTTGGTCACTAAATTTCAAACTTTAGTTGAAAACATGTTTAACTGTAAAATCAAGATGTTTTAGAGTGATGGGGGTCCCGATTTGACAATGCGCCTATGCTTTCATTGTTTAACAAATATGGCATTTACTGTCGTAAATCTTATCCTGATACTCAGTAGCAGAATGGGGTTGCTGAATGGAAGCATAATCACATTCTTGAAATGTCTTACTCATTTCTATTCAATCCTTCTATGCTTGCCTATTTTTGGGTCAAAGCTACCACTGTAGCTACCTACACCATTAATAGACTCCCTTCCTTTGTTTTGCAAAATAAATCACCGTTTGGAGTTTTGTTTCAATACGTGCCTGAGTATTCTTTTCTAAAACCCTTTGGTTCCTTATGTTTTCCAAATTTTATGGCCTTATCNNNAAAATTCAATGTGTGCTTTTGGGCTATGCTGCTCACTATAAAGGAGATCGCTGTCTTAACCCTATTTCAGATGAGTTTATGTTAGTTGTCGTGTTCGTTTGCTTGAAAATCTTTACCCTATTTCACAACTGATAGCTAAATCTCCATGGCTCACTCATTCTGTTCCCTTTAGCCCGGATATGATTTTAACTCTCACCCCTACGTCCTCTGCTGAGGTTGCTACACCAGTTGTATCTCCCCCATCCTCGGTTACTTTTTTTTATCTCGTCCCTCCTCAGTTGAGTCTCCTTTTCTCCCAATTGCCTCTGCTGCCTGTCCTTTAAGTGTTCCTACATCGCTCCATAATGAGTCTGTCCCCATTCCCCGGGTCCGTTCCTCCCATGGGACGTCCAAGCTTGTGGTCTCTCCTATGCCTACATCTATTTCAGCATCTCCCGTCTCGAGTGTTTGTGTCCTCTCCCCTCCTCCCTCGAGTGCTCAACCTGTTAGTGCCCCTCATCCTCTTTGCCCCGCTTACCTCCACACCGTCAAGCATATTTTTCGTTACTTGTAGGATACTTCGGAGCATGGCATGTCATTTTGTCATACTACTTCTCTCACTCTGGTAGTAGCCTCCTCCGATGCTGATTGGCCTAGTTGTAAGGACTCCTATGGTTCCACCACAGGGTATGTTGTCTTTCTTAGTCCTAACCTCATTGCCTGGCACTCAAAGAAGCAACCCACCATCTCCAAGTCG
>NCQV01071770.1:0-16917 GCA_002740545.1 Lophocereus schottii
TTTTTTCTTCTCCATTCTCTAAAAATAAAACCATACACAACTTTTAAATACAAAAACGTTAAAAATAGGTATAAAATTGCATGGAATAACTATCTAATTTTTTAAAAAAAAGTTAATTTAAGTATTAAAGATGGGAAAGTCATACCATTATGTAATTAGCTAAACAAATCTGTATAATTTTTTTAATTAATTAATTTTTAATAATTTAAATTTTTGATGTTACAACTACAAGATAATATCTTGTACTTCTTTTATTTAATTTTATTTGATTTTCGTTCTGACTAATCTTGAACTATGATACTAACGGTAGAAAAACGGCTAGTCGTATTCGTATTAGGGTCAGTCCATTATAAAGTTTTACTTAATTAGACATTAGTAGATTGGTTAATAAAAATATTAAATCATTAAATAGGTTATTAGCAATGAAACTGCTACAACCTATTAAAATATTCTAAACGGGCTACCCAATAAATGGTCGACTCACTATTAACCTTCTTTCAATATACGGGTCGATCTATCCAAAATCAAGTGAGGCTTAATTCTTTACCCGCCCATGCAAGATGTTCATATATTATAATAAAATGTTTGAATATTTTAATATTCTTTTAAGAAATTACAATCATTATGCATTTTCATTAAATAATGATAATTTTGAGTAATAAATATGTAGAATTTTTGATTTTTTTTAAAAAAATAACTCACAGAAAAGGCACTGTAAACCCGTTGGATTGATCCGAAACCCATTAAACCGAAATATACCCGACCCGTATTTTACCCGAACCCGAAATACACCTGATCCGTATTTTACCTGAACCCGAATACACCCGATCTATATTTAACCCGCCTGCCCGAATTGACAGGTCTAGGTGCAATCAAGTTTTAGACCTCTTGGAGTAGATCAAATCCATGAATTATGGTCTTACATTAAAAAAGGAATGACAGAAATTAGTTCTATGTCTTGCATGCTCCATAACATTAGGGTCAACATCATTAGCCTAAGTGTCAATCATTAGTAGTCACAGTCAATCAAAACAGGGTCGAAGGGAGGGGGAGGACCCACCCAGGTTCCGTTGCCTATGCCATCTGCACACATTAAGGAGTGGTATAAGTCAGCCCTCGACCCAATAGGGATCTAACAGAGATACTAGCAAGGAGGTCTGATTCAATTTGGTCATTTTGAGTCCATGTCAAGTATACATTAATGGCATGAATTCAGTACACTAGGGTCCCGGCAATATGTGTTACATTAATTGCGGCCTACCTAGGCCCAAAAATTCATATATTATATGGCTTCACCGTGCATAGCCCATCAATTCATTTAGTCCTAAAGTGCATAATGCAGCCCGTTAGTATAACAAGATTCAAGCATAAGTATAACAAGATTTACCTATGTGCCTAAACTAACTCATTCTAGGCAAACCAAACCAAAATTTAGATAGGGCCAAGATTCACCTAGGATAGACTCGGACCCAACTTAGGCCTATGTGTCAGCTCTCTAAGCCCAATTTAAGGCCCAATCCAGGATAAGGCTTGATTTTAGCATCTTAATCCCATTTATTCCCATCACGGCATAAACTTTCAAAACCACCAAGCCATTGTCTGCCTCAGTGAACTGCAAGTCATTAACCATTTTCTTCAGTCAATATCCACCAATGTTGACCTTTTATGTCCATTGTTTACTCCTCTAAACTGCCTTATTAATTAGGATAGCGAAGACTAAGAAAGAGTACTAGAAAAGCCCATGAACTAGAGGCTCTTATCCCTGAGAAAAAGTTGGGGAAACTCAGCATACAAGCTCAAAGTCAAAATTAAAGTCTAAGTCAAAGTCTAATCGTTTAACCATCTTGATGGTAGGTAGCAACAAAATGACTCAACTTACGAAAATGATGGAAAGAATTCAAGCCAGAATGAAAGAAAGTGAAAAGAATATAGAATTGATGGCTACTATGCTCTAAACCCTTACCGAGGACACCTCAAGGAAAGATGGTAAAGGCCCTCACAATGAATGAGAGAAAGATGATGGCAAGAAGAAATAACAGGAAGGAGGAAAGGATACCTCGAAAGTCGATTCACGACTAGATTGCATAGAGCAATTGCTCAAAGAGTCCTCAATGTTTAACAACTATTTCACTAATTATGCGGGATTCACTTCAATCCCAAAAGGAAAATTACCCCCAAAATTTACCATGCCAAATATCAATTTCATGGTACCAAAAACCCTCACCATCACATGAGGAAATCCATTAGTCCTGTGACTTAGAAAGGAATTGATAGTAATATGTTTAACCTCATTTTACCTTGGACCTTTGACAAGGATGTAATGGGGTGATATAATGCTGTAGACCTACCAAAGGTCATAAACTAAGATGATCTTTGTGAGGAATTCCTATGTCAGTTTTAAACAACAATGACCTACCAATTACACTTAAGGACTTGAAGTTGATCAAGCCGTGAGAAAAGGAAGGCTTTTGTGACTTCCTTGCTCAACGGAGAGAAAAGGCCACCCACATGGTGGACCGACCCTTAGAGGCTTATCAAGTGAGGTTGTTTATCAGAAACCTTCAACACATATGCAGGCAACATATAAAATTTACACCATTTGAGAACTTCACAACACTAAGGAATGTTGGCATGCTTATGGAAGAAGAGTTGGCTAGAGGAATACCCCCATTGGAACCACCCATGATCAAGCACCCAACAAGGAAAGTGGCACACTTTGTTTGCATGATACCATTCTAGCCATTTCAGACCACTGAAGTGAAAAGTAGGACCCATTTATTTACATGACGAGCACAATTGAATCCAAGTCCAAAATGCCTCCATCGAAGAGGCCTTGAGTTCTGTTGAATGCAGAGGACTTAATGCTTATATTAAACTCATGTGTGGAGTTTTAGAGTCATTCACTTTCTTTTCCATCATAAATCCAAGTCTAATGTAGCCTCAATTTATTAATAAAACCATCTACTATTTTAGCTCTTTTACATATTCTTATATTCTCTTGTATAGAATACTTATGTGTCATGACAAATCCAGGGTTAAAAAGAAAGAAAAGACAAAAGAAAAAAAAAAGATGTGCTAGTTTGAAAACCTCACAAGGCAAGCTGGGCAAAAGAAGAATGAGAGAAATAAATAAAAGACACTAAGGTTTTCAATCTATCGTCTTGGAAAAGGAAAATTAGAAATTTCTTTACTAAAAGTCATGCAACTTTAAAAAACACGCCTAGAATAGGAAGTCTCCTTTGGGAAATTGCATTATTACCTTGTCAAACCTGATAAGTTACCACTTGGAATCAACAAAAAAAAAAAAATAGAATTTGGACTAAAGGTCCAATGAGAAAGGAAAAAAAGAGAATAAAGAATGAAAAAAATTGTTGACTCGACTAACCTCATCATCCATGCGCACTTAGAGATTTCATAAGGGTTGTATAAGCCTTCACGCCATTCAGTTCCTTTGGCACCTTAACCGTGAAGCCTGTCTTTAAAAGTCCTTATGGAGATATCCTTTAGACTATATGCTCTTACCTCGTACATGACTAGCCTGATTCTATATTGGAGACATAGGTTATCTCTTTCAGGCTCGGCCACAAAAATTATTTTCCATGAAGAAATATCTCAATGGAGTCCTTTGGCCTTTGGAAAAAAAAGAAGACAAAGAGTGAAGGAAAGAATGGTTGGAGGCCACGCAAAAGGAGAATGAAAATAAGATCCTAGTTTTTAGGAACAAAGAAGCATTCCACTACCTACTCCCATCCGGCCAGACTTGGACAAACGATTCACCCACTTTACCACCTCTTTCTAATCATCATCCCCTTTAATCCCACCTCCATTCCAAAATTCAAGACTCCTCATCTCAACCATAACGATAAAATTTAGGTGCTCACCCATTATGCTAGACATTGGGCTCCCCCTTACATTTCCCCATACAGTTAGCGCTTCCATGGTGGCAAATATTTTCCGAAAAGAAGATAATCGTATTCTTTATATTAAATTAGAGGCTTATTCAGGACAAAAGAATCTTCGTCTGTCATATCCCTACAAATCTAGGACTTTTGTTTCAATAGACATAAATCAGGGCCTTATTCAGCATATGAGCGCTTTAATGAAAATTGAAGGTTAATCCATCATTAAAAGGAAAGATTTCCTATCCTGGCTGACTTATACATCATGACCTGTCCTAATCCAACAATCACTTAATTGTTCACCAATCATCCTGTGATATTTTGCAGCCTGGGCAACATAACAACACCATGCCTAATTCATTGGTCTTTTGTACATTAATCAGGCCTTATCCAATGTACCCCAAACTTAGCATGAAACTTTCACCTACATGCATACAATATCAGGCCATCACATGTCTACACAATCAGCACAGTGAACACCATTAAGTTTGCATAGTCAGCATACATGCATAGTCTGATTTAGACTAGTAAGTGCACATATACATGGATCTTTAGCTTATTTACTAGACTATCCTCCTCCTTAATCACTTAGAAACCTTGGATCAAAGAAGTGTACATTCATTCATGATAGCAACCCTGTCATGGATCTATATTAAAAATTATTAAAATTGCATCCAGCAACTGTTATAGAAGACATCTATACTTTTACCCTCGTCTCAATTCTTCTCTGCCAATGTAGGGGCTAACTCCATCCTCAAAGCAGGCTTTATACAAGCATCATTGTTCTTGGGTAATTCACCCACATTCTTATAGAAAGGACATCAACCAAACTTCAAGTTGTCAGGTAGCTAAGTTTAAGAGGATCTAACCATAGAGGACACCTTTCCCTCTTCATCTTAGGACATCTCAGCATCTAAGACACGCCAACATTCAGCAAGCTCCCATTAGAAGGAATGACATAAGTAATTCAGCGGTAAAAGTCAAACTTGAAGATTTGACATCTCAGTATCTCAAGCCACCAAGTTTATAGGGATCAGGCTACATATCTTCGGTCTCCCATGCCACAAAGTTCTCAAGGATCTTGCTATAGAAAGTTTTCAGAGTCCGGCAACAGATCTTCACGCGCCCACACTACTAAGGTTCATCACTAGCTCCCAGTACAATGGACATTTCAACATCTCTGGTTCCCTGTACAATGGGACATTTCGACACCGCTGGTTCTTGGCACAATGGACATTCTAACAATAGCCTGGCTCCTAGTACAATGTGATATCGCTGGCTCCCGCCACAATAGCACATTCCAACAACTGGCTGGCTCCCAGCAGAACAGGACATCGTTGGCTCCTGACACAATGGAACATCGCTGGCTCCCGACACAATAAGATATCGCTAGCTCCCACCATAATGCGACATTGCTAGCTCCCAGGACAATGGGACACCGCTAGCTCCTGCCACAATTGGACATTCTAACAACACGCTGACTCCTAGTACAATAAGATACTATTAACTCTCGGTACAATGCGACATTCTAACAATATGTTGGCTCCGGTGCAGTAAGAGAATCACCATCAAATCCGCTAGGTCGACAAAGGGTCCACTAAGTGAAAGGTTAACAACTCAGAACCGCTACACTGGTGAAACGTCCACTAGGCCAGCGAAGGGTCAACAATTCAGAACCTCTAGACCGACGAATGGTCCATTAGACTGACGAAGGGTCAACTATTAAGAACCGCTAGTCCAAGAAAAGGTCCACTAGGCCAGTGAAAGGTCTGCTGGGCAAAAGGTCAAAACTCAGAATCACTAGACTAGGCAAAGGTCGGCTAGACCAAAGAAGGATCAAATACAGAAGTCAAGCAATAAACAAGTAAACACAAATGCTATCTATTTTGATCTTCATTTGACTCAAGCTTAGCCAAAGTGAGTGCTAACTATAGACATGTAAAAAGTGTCTCCTCTTTATAGAATGCCCAATGACGATAAATTGATCATGTAAGACTGGTGGACCCCTTGATATTGAAAATGAAGACCTTAAAATGTGTCAAGATCCCTTGACCCACACATGCGAACCCAAAGATGTCCACCGAAGGCTAAAAGAACCCATATATGCCAAAATGGGCGGTATTTTGTGTCTAATTGAGATTCATTCTGTATTTTCACCTCACTCTAAGGTCCATAAAATTATTAAATTTATGTATTAATATTTGTCATTAAACAAGCTTTCTAAGGACATGTTGTACGCTAAAATTTGACAAGTAACGAAAAAGATATAAGTCGAATATTAGGGATTGCGCTGAAAATGACACATGTTTGCTATTTTGCTTATATCTTCTTCTGACCTCATCAAAAAATTATGAAATTAGTGTCATTAGAAAACAGACTCAATACGCTTTCAGGAAAAGAAAGAATCACTCAAAGTGGAGGTCACGTAAGAAAGTTATGGTTGAAACAAATTGCACTTTTAGGCCATCCCACAAATCTAGCTAGGCTCAGGCGTGAACCAGCCAAGAACCAGGCAGACTAAAAATCACAAATTGAACAACACTCCAAAAATTGGAGATAACACACTAGAAACGTTGAGAGAATACTGAGAGTTCACGGAAACTAATCAAACCCTTCTCAAATCCATTCTCAAGATCCTCTAAAGCGCAAATCAAGGGTCGATATTCCCAATCACGGGGTCCTCTAAGTCATTCACGCAAGTAATCTGAGGGAGCTAATTTTTCAAACATTCCCTTCTTCTTTCTACTTTCTTTCTCTTTATTTTATTTAATTTTTTGTTTAATCTTTAGTTAGTTTAGCATCGCTCCCTGTAATTATTTACATTATTTCTTCATATTATGCTAGATTAGCATTGTATTCTTGATTCCTACAATTGATCCTAATATGTTGCATGATTGTTTGTTAATGTAATTAGTTTTAATTCTCCTTACTTATTAGTAGAGATTGTTGATGATGACGGGCCATGTCTTGATACACTCATACCTTCATCACCGAATCTCATTCCTCGATTTGAGCCTATGGAATCAAATGATCCCTATCTCAAGGATTGCTCCGGAGCCTTTCAAAAACCTTTTTAAAACAAACCTCTCTTGTCCTAGACCTAGTAAATGAGTCATTCAGTTCGGGTATCGATTGGGTTAAGTTTCAAACAGGTCATTTTTCTAATTAAGTGACATCTCAGGTCAGGTCAGTTTGGATTGGGTGAACATCAATCCAGATCAACTTCAAGGCAATCGATTTCGGTCCAATATGCTTTTCATGCAAAAATAAGCTGCTTTATAAAAAATTTCGAGTCGGGTATAATTCTGTTATGATCAATTTGGGCTTAGAGTCCACTTTCGGGTGAGCCTATTTCGAATGTCGAGTCAAATGTAGGCAAGGAACGTTCGGTTTGGATTCAAGTCTCGGATCAATTTTACTAGGTCTATTTTGTTCCATTCAATGTCGCTTTCTATCTATGATTCATTTTAGGAAATAGACGTGATACACACTCTGAAAACTGTATGTTGTACTAATTAAGAAACCTAGTGAGGTTCCTAAAACAGGCATTGCAATACACTCTCTTGGTTCGGCCAGAGAGACCAGTGAGCTACTAGGCCAGAAAACTGGGCCCAATGACTAAGATCTCAGTCAACCACGCCTATTGCCTAGTCTTCTGGGCAAGCAGGCCCCTTTTTGCTGCAGTCTGATCCCAAAAAATATAAAATTGATCCGAGAACAAACTCAACAACAAACAAGTCCACTCATTCGTGGGGAAACCGAACCCAGGGGGGCCTTACAGTCACCCAACAATTTCCCAGTTAATCACACCAATCAATCATATGAGCCATCAAACATGTGCATAAGGAAAAGCTCAACTCGTATCTACATTGATCATGCAAATTAATAACCATATCATCTTTTCAATTTATAATACAGTTATTCCAAAACTTGGGGCTAGAGAACATCCCTCGATTTTCTTCCCCTCTTACAAAAATGAAGATTCATGGTGCGGAGTTAACCTTGTTCTGTAAAGGATGATTAACTAAATGAATAAGACAACCCTTGCCAAATGGTGGATCGCTATTTGATCATTCTTTATCATTGGCGTTAAAAACCTGAAATGGAATAAAGAATATAAATGAGCCTACACAAATGAAAAAGCTGCAAAGGAAAGAAATTAATTAAACACACTTGCCTCAGTCAATACGTCTTTGGAGAGCTTAGGCTTTTCAGCAGTCATTGTAAGAGGTTGCTTCTGAGGGAATTGTCGTGTCATTTTTGGTTTCCGCAGCTCCACTGGGTGATCACAATCTGTTTCTGCTCCGTCTTGGACCTTCCGCTTCTAAAAGAAAGATAGGGGTAAGAAAGATAGGGACAAGAATGAAAGAGTCACCGAAGCGAATGCTTAGTAAAAAGTCGTTCCACGAGCAATTCAAATTGAGCATGGCAGCAGCGTTACTGATTATTGAATTAAGGCTGTCTGAATCATTAAGCACTAATATTCTCTAAAGCCAAAGGAAGCATGCTAGCCCCCATCACACAATGAATCACTTTGAGTCTGAGCAAAAGCATAGAATGTCAAAACAACCAAGCCGAACAAAGCAAACTAGTTGCCAAAACCTAGCTAGCAACTATTCACATATGATGCTAAGGTAAAAAAGCTAAAATGACGACATTTCTACCAAGAATGCAGCCATATAAAGATACAACAGAGTCCACTTACCTTCTTCATGCGCTCCTCTATCTCCTTCAAAGCTCGAGACTGCTCCACTTTAGAAAGATAGAAGTCTCGTTCCTTCTTTGCAGCAGATAACTCCATTTGCAGCTTCTGTTCTCGAACAGCATTCTTACGTGCTGGGCGGTAAGACAGATAGCAAGCATGAATGGATTGAAGCCTTGAACACCAAGAAATAAGAAGGAGAATTAAGTGCAAAATTCCATACCAATCTCTTCTGTGAGATCATCCCATTTGAATTTACTCAAGTACTTTAGATTCCAAATATCAAAATAAAACTGTGACCTCTTCTTCCCTCCTGATGATAAATAAACACCACACAACCGTAAAGGTAAACATCACCAAAGAATCTAATGCTTTGAGGATGTGCGGACCACAATTGTAATCTTTCACGAGAGCAGTAGAGAACAGTACAAACGTGGACTTGACTCATAAAAGAGAGAATCAACAAGGAAAAAAAAAGGAAAAATGCAGAGCTCAATATTAAAAGAAGCAAAATTAAAATAAGAAATATTGGGGATAAGCTTGGAATCATAAGGATGTCGTCATCTTTATATACACAATGTCACATAATATATATACTTCCAGGTCATCTTCGAAGAATCAGAAGAAACATTGTTTAGTAGCATCTTGACAGGGGTTAGTCACCTATTATACATGTCCTCGGTTTCTTTTGTTCTACCTCACTATAGAACTTGTTGACAAGTCCCCCCTCCCAAAAAAAAATAGGAAGAACAGTGAAGAAAAACATCAAAGGAAGGATGCTAACAACGAAGAAACATTGGGACAAATTTTATGTTACATAAACACGTGCTTGTTTCTGAGTCACGAATCCTAGTTAATCACTTGGAATCATAACGATGTTGCATCTTTATTGATATTCTTATAACGATGTTGCATCTTTATTGATATTCTTACACAATGTCACATAATATATATACTTCCTGTCATCTTCGAATAATCAAAAGAAAAACTGCTTAGTAGCATCTTGACAAGAGTTAGTCACCTATTATACTTGTTGGTTTCTCCTGTTCTACCTCACGAAGCATAACAAAAAACAAATATTAGGACAAATTTTACATTACATATGCAAGTGCTTGTTTGTGAGTCACAAATCCTAGAATCCCAGATACTCATATTCAGTCACAAATCCGAGTTAATCACTTGCTTAAGTTGTCCTCAAGCCTTTCTCTTCCTCTCTTACAGTTCACCGTTGAATCCTTTCTCAACAGGCCATTTGCCCAGTCTCCCCACAAGTTTGAAGTATCTGTTAGCCTCATGTCAATGCATCTGTCTTTTAATGGAGGTTAATCCTATTTGAGTCACTTTATTTTTTTTTTCTTTTATCCTTTGTATCACATTCACACATCTAACGATGTGTCTTATCATAGATTCAACAATCTTTTGGACATCAACTCAATTGATCAATGATGAAAGTTTGAAAGAGAATGGTTGGCCTCCACTACTTTGTTAGCCCTTACGGCCACAGCATTCTGACATATGAACTGAGCAAAATCCAAGAGAACACCAACTTCAACACCTCCATAAGAAAATGGGAAGCCTTAATAATGGTCAAGGAAGCTGCTCATATATAATTTGAACAGACCAACACCAACTGCAGTATTTTTCTGGAACGTTGACAAGGACTACACCAGTACTGCCAGAAAGCAGAATTCTCCAATTTTGATTGATAAACCATACTGTAACTAAATTGTTCAAGGATAATTTCTCATGACCAAGCCATTGTGGGAGGCTTTTGCAAGCTCGAAAGTGAATATTTTCATGGAGTAACTACAGCAGGAACCACTTCATTCTTGAATTTTGCAATTGCTCAGACTTCAAGACAGTATCAAGCGTACTTCGTGACAAATGCTAGTGAAATCCGTACAAATGTGTTCGGATCTGACATAGTTACTAGACTAATTAAGACTACCTTTGATTAGCCAAAGCATTCAGCAAAAGAGATTCAAAATGACCAGAATGTTTTGAATGTATTACGGAAACTATCAGGACTGTGATCATCACAAGAAGACAGGCAACAAGTCAGCTAACAGGAATAGCAGCAGTTGGAGAGCGGCCACAATAGCAAACAAGAGACCTAACACTAAACTGCTCACTGTATCATAAAAGAGGCTTTCTCTGCTGTCGCCAATCTAGTTGGTAGGTAAGCAGTGAAAGAAGGGCCAAAAGGTTAGCATCCCAGATTTTAGGGTTCTAGTGTGATTTTGTCCAAACGAATTCTATGGTTCATGGTGCCATGATATCAAGCCTAAGGAGTTGGCAACTTTTTTATTTACATGGTCTGTTGTATGGCTGTTTTCACATAAGCCAAGATCTAAACTGCCTAGCTGCATTCCTGAAGTTTGTTCCAGATCCAGCCCCAGCCAAGTCTTTACACATCACCAGAAGACATAAAAATTTCGCAAGGTCACAAAATGTTGGTTAGCCTAACTACAGCTCATTTTGAGGTTTTGACTAACACACCTATATGTATGAATTAAGCTCTGACATGACGTCGGCCACTGTACAACCAAGGACAGCCTTGCCCGTGACTTTAATCAAACTTTCTAAGTTGCATAAAGTCTAGGTGAGCTCCTCCATTTGCGCTACCTGAAGGATACTCATAGCCAATTTCCCCTCTGTTTCGAGTAATCAAACCAAAATATCTAAAATACTACTTGTCTTGAGACAATATACGTGTTGGTGATGACCTCATACTTATATCAACCAATGCCATCAATGAGCTGATAATCCAAATCCTCCATCTCGGCCAGGCTTAATTATGCTTTTAATGTCTCTATCAACTCTAGGGTATGCTCACCAAGTACAACATTGAATGATACCTTTACCTATTTCACCTACCAAAGCCCTATTGTTGACAAAAATTGAACACCACTCTGGATCATCCTAGATCCTAGTAACCTCATCCATAACTCAAATATAGGACAAACACAAAGCTGGCCTCTCAAGTCTCATCAATCCAATCTCAATGAAGAAGTGCTACTTCCTCCCACTAAACATCCCAACACTCACTTCAAGTTCCAATACAAACCTCTATTAACTTGCACGTTAACAATAGGAAAACTCTCGATCACCAAGCACCTCCGAAAAAAAACCCAAAAAAAAAAAAAAACCAACCCTTCCCACTCAGCTACCCTCTTATAAGCTTTTTAAGTTAAATAAAAACCATGCTCCATGAGAGTATACCATTTGACTAAATCGCTTGGTTCCAAATTAGGCTATACCCTCCGATTATTCGCAATGGGGAAGTTACTCCCAAGCTGAGTAATGATGAATTTGCAGAGGGGTTGATAAATGGTGTTTTAACTTTGGTGGGTTTTGCTGTGGTGCTTAAACCTTTTTACAAACACATGGACTATGTCGCTGAATACTGGAGTTGTGTTAATTTGCCTAAGATTCATTCGCACGAGAAGAGCTATTACTTGTTTCAATTCAGTAGTGCCAAGGATCACGACAATATCCTGGAAATGGGATCTTTCTCCTGTAAGTCTATAACTACAAGCCATTATTGGTTTCTTACTAAAGCATTGGCCTAAGAAGTTTGTCTTTGAAAAGGATATGCTTGGAGTTACTCCATTACGGATTTGTTTTCCAGGGTTGCCTCTATCCTGATTGACAGATGATCTGTTGAGTAGAATGGCAAGTATTTTCAAGGATTTGTGAGTAGAATAGCAAGTGTTTAGGGGACTCCATTATTCATTGATCAAATTAAGATACTCAAGGCAGAATTTCCTTTGCTCGAGTGCTGGCAGAAGTAGATGTCACTTTACCATACTGGACTCAGATCCTTGTGGAGGACAAAGATGGAAAAAGATTCATGCAAAAAGTTGAGTATCAGTGAAAACCGATCTTCTATGCAAAATGAAGAGGTTTGATCATGAAAAAGGTGATTGTGAACAAGTTTCGAGGAGGCAGACTAAAAAGAAGAGGAATAAGCCAAAGAAACAGGAGTAGAGGCCACAAGTACATAGGGCAGATCTCAACAAGTAGAAACAGAACAGAATTCTTTGCAGATTGTAGCCCAAGAAAATGTTGACCCTGAACCTGTCTTGGAGGAAGAATGCTAGTCCACTGTATGCGGGAGGAAATGGCATATGCTGCACACCACCTCAGAACCACTAGATGATCTTGTGCCGAATGCATTCAATGTTCTGTTCTTAATCGATTACCTGTGAGGAGGTGGAGATTGATTTTCAAATGAAAAAAAAAATTGAGTATCCTTATTTAGAATGTGAGGGGACTTAACAAAGGCCCCGGAGAGAGGTTAGAAAACTACTCCTCGAGAATAAAGCCAGTGTTGTGGGTTTAACTGAGATAAAAGTGAAAGTAGCAAGGTGGCAACCCAGACTCCCTAAATCAGGGCAACTGTCCCGGCTCCTGGCCCGAACAGTGAATGCTGCTTAGGTTAGGAAAACAGATGAGTTCCTAGTCCAGTTCCCTAATTGCCCACATTCGGATAGAGAGCTATGCCAAAAAGAAAAAAATACAAATACAATTTCGCACCGAGGCTGCAATTAGGCTTCAAAATTGAGCCCCTCGTGTGACAAACGCCTGATAGCTGCCAGTTTGATTGGTCAATTGGGTTATGGACATGGTCCGTGCTCCACAAGTGTCTTTTTTTTTTTGGGCGCAATTGGTTGCATGATAATTGATTGGCGGCGCACGCCTTGGGAACCCAGACGGACCCCGACCCTTCATGCAAGTGGCCACTTTTTTTTTTTTTCATTCTCTACTTTTGTTCCTGTTGCACATGCATGAATTATTGCTTCAGTCCATGTGCTAAGAAACATAGACCGGCCCCCTATTTTTGGGCTGCATTTTAGGCTGTGTGCAATGCTATCTTCTTGTTGCTTTGCTTCAATCATCCAAAACCTAACTTATGTGTTTGCTTATAAGGTGGGGCTTTTTTCACCTAGTAATTTTTTGCGACAAAGATTTATCTTCTTCCTTTCATTCCCATCATTTTTATTTGTAGAGTGTCTAGAACCTTGCTCTTAAAAAGAATGGATCCAATGAAGGATCACCCACCGCATAAAACTATAGCTTTAAGGCCTCCATCAAGAATCCTTCATAGAGAAGAAGTGGAGACCACACGAGGCGTGGAACGGTATAGATCTCTCGGTGGATATTGGATGTCACGCATCCAGCCAAACTTGCACCAATGTTTGAGGACCTTGTTAGGGCTGCGTGTTATTTGGCAAGGAGTTTTGTGAAATAGCACCCCTAGCAAGCACACTTAGCCATTCGTGGGGGAACGCACCTAAGTCCCAGGTTGCAATCCTTTTCTTTGTTCCTTTTTTAACCTCTTCTTTTTCAAATTTTCTTTTAACTACTAATTTTTGTATTGCCGTGGAATCAGCCACTGATAACGTCAGGTTAGGTTGCCTACAATTCACCCATTGGGGTGCGGCTCTTCCCCGAACCCTGCGTGAACGCGGTATGCTTGTGCACCGGGCTGCCTTTTTTACTGATTTTTGTATTGATATCACCCATAACACACTTCCACTGTTTCGTTAAAGTCATATGTATTGATAAAGGAAATATACAACTTGAAGGCTCAAAAGAGTTCCCACTGATAACTTTTCAAGTAGAAAAGGAATTAATGCAAGTTACCAAAGGAGTCCTCATGGACTAAACATATTCTTTAAAGTTGCATCACTTATTGCGAACAAGATCATGAAATCGAAGTCTTGATAGTTATCTTTTAGATGATGGGGCTGAAATCTTCAGTCTCTTTATGTTTTATGTCTCTCCCTCTACGTTCTCCTAACGGACCTTTCCAAGTTTTCGAGCTAGCCCCTTTTTTAATTTTCTTTTAATTACCTAAATTTCCCATAAGACGAGCATTTAAAAAAAGGGAAAATGGAGAAGGTGTGAATGGAAAAGAGGAAGCTTGAAAACTTGCACTCAAAAATAGGAAATGGTGAATAAGTGAAGGATTCTCCGACTCAACACACGAATGCAAGTTCAAGGGATTTTTTGTTCTCCTTAGATCCTCCAATGTGGAAGTACATAGTAGGCTTAGTGGCGAAAGCCTCAAATGGATCATCAATAGGTTAAATCTCCTATCTCACCATCTTAGATGAGTGGGATAACACTTTCTCAACGATTATGTAGGTATGAAATACATTCTAAGATCTTGGGTCTGATGTTGGAAATGAGCCTACAGTGGACCGAGTTAGCTTGACATTAAGTAACCTCTATTCTTTTTTGGAATTTGGGGCGAAACCCTTGATGACTTAAAGGAGTTTTTAAGATTGAGTTTCTAAACTCTTTGTCTGAGGTCAATAGCTAGGGTATTGTGCTCATGAGATTTTGCAATCACCTTCCCAAAATTTCTCATCATTGACTTACTTTTGAATTTACCTGCATCTAAGCGCCTTTCCTATCCCAAGTATCAAAGGTGACAGTTTCAAAGATGGAATATAATGAAGTTGAGTAATGGAAGAGAAAGACTAACGATCTTGGATATAGGTCGAGAAAATAGTTAGTGACTTGGGGTTAAGTAAGAAAGAGAGGATGGCTGGCTTGATGAGTTTGGGATATGCTAAGCATAAATTGGGTCAGGATACTGGATTCGGGCCATTGGTTTTATGCCTGAAATCAGGTGTAAGACCCATAAATTAGGTTCTGGGTTAGGTTTAGAGAGATGGTGTAAACCCAGGTTGGGTCTAAGTCCGGTTCAAATGACTCATGGGCCTAGACTTAGCCTGCCTACCATTGGCCTTCGTCTAGTTTGCCAAGAATGGGTTAATCTAACCATATGGGTTAATCTAGGTGTACTCATGCATGAATCCTAGACTTAGGGAATAGGGTTGGATGCGTGATGCATGGACCATGAACTTACATATAGAACACATGTCTAGGTCCTAATTAAACTTATGCATTATAAATGATGCATGACCAGATACAACCTACCAAGTTAAGATTCTAAAGGTCTATTGAGCCATATTATGAACTTTGGGGCCTAGATGGACTCATGCATGTTTCCTATACCCAAGGGGTAGAGGATATATGATGGACTTAGGTGGATCACCTTGTCAATTTAGTGTTATCTTACAGCCTAACATGCAACCTTAAGGCCCAAAATCCGCCAAATTTCAAAGTAGCTAGACCTAGGACTCTAGACCAATGTTGGATGGGACTCACATCATGTAAACAACTGTGCTAAACAACCTACCCTCTTGGACTGACATAGGATGTGACTAATGTCATTTGATGGCCCAGAAACAATGCAACATCTTACTGGACACATCCTATTACTACTGAAAGACCAAAAATGCCTTTAATGAAATACAAAGCCTAGAACAACACCAGGTTCCAGGGCCAAAACCCCTTTAGGTTATGCATCCAAAAACACAGCCGGCATCTTAGGTTGGGTTAAGTTAGTGCCTAGACCTCTAGACTACACTGAGCAAGGATCCGAGAATTCCTAAAAGACCTAAAGTATCAATACATGGGTCCTTGGTTAGACGCAGGTTTAATTACTCCACTAAAGTTATAAACATTAATAGAAACATGCATGAATATGAATTCCAACCTAATCCAATATTCTACATTATAAGCAATTTAAGTGAAGCTTAGAACAGTCCTCTTGCCACCCAAACACTTCATCACCTATAGAATGCATGGCAAGATATAATGTTCGATTGCTTTCCTACATATCATGTAGATTAGGGAAAGTTTATCACGTATGAGTGAAATAACTACTTGCTCAGTTGGAAGTCTAATGGACCCACCAAGTGCCTAGCTATTTTCCCAAGAAGGTAACAATAGGGTTAAGCATAAAAGTGTTATTAGCCTCTGCAATGCGTATAATGCAGAATGTCCAAATGCAAGTATAATTAAATCAATTCACAGTTTTGATTTTCGAATCTCGCCCCCTTAAAGAGATATGCAAAGTGAAGTCGCCAATGTAAGAACCACAACCAAGGACCCAAGTGCATTCCCCACATAGCTACACCTGCTTGCTATTGAACAAAACTTCTGACCAAGTGACACGCACCCCTAACTGGGTCCTCAAATGTAGGTGTAGTTTGGTAGGATGTGTGATATCAAATATCCATTAAGAGACCTATAGCATTTTACGCCTTATGCAATCCATTCTCCACTCTCTCTCTCTCTCTCTCTCTGAAGAAGTCTTGAGGGAGCTTTTCAGCTCTAGTTCTACGTCGTAGGCAGCCCTTCCAATGACCCAATTTTTTTAAGGGGAAGGTTCCAAACACTCTACAAATAAAAACAATGGGAACAATAGGATAGAAGACGAGGGAGAAATCACAC
>NCQV01071802.1:0-13157 GCA_002740545.1 Lophocereus schottii
TTATGTTTTAAATGTTTACGCTTCCGTTGATTTACAGAGACTTATTGTAAGGCACTTAGCCTTGAACGGTCAGTTTTCAGGGGAAACTATGTCCATTTCGTCCCAGGAATTAAGTAAGAAGTTAGGAAAGCGTAACGCTTCTAGCCTAGGGACTGGGGGTGTTACACTATAATAAAACACTGATAATTCACCCAAACCTTTAGAAGCAATACACTAACATCAGCTAACAAGAGGCTCAAGCACAATCATAAAGTGCACTGCCTGAGAAGTCTGAATACAATGCCACCAGTTTCCACCTAATTAACATAATTAGGAATGCATTACCTCGGAACAAAGAGGGCTTCTCCCAATCCAAAATCAATGATGCAGTTTTTCACCATTGAATATACACCTTCGAATACACCTTGGTGTATGGTAACTAGGACTCCATGATAGCTAGATATCAATGAGAAAACTTACAGATGCTATGAAAATGACGAGGATAGAGAAGAATGGAGATGAATTCAATGCAACAACCATTGTATTCTTCCCACCAACAGACAACTATTCCTTAATTATGTCCACATCAACACCATCAACCCAACTTTCCTCACCGTGGATCAACCAAGTACCACAGCACATAGTCAAGGAAACGTAAATCTCATATCTCTAGTTAACAAATTATCTGGTCTCAGGGTAGAATACCCACCTAATAGCTACAAATAAGTGGGAAAATTACAACCAAAGCAAATAACAAATTTATTTGCTCCCTAGTCCCATTAAGAAGCACCCTAGCACAAAATTATGCGCTTACCCCACCACTCAAATCATAAATTATAAGATTCAAATTTCCCACTCTTGTTAACAACATTACCCGGATTTCTTTGCTATTGACACCATCACCATAAATTAGATAATCCCTTCATTGAAAAAGTGACGCAAAAGCCAATAAAATGAAATCAGAACCTTACTGGAATTACTCCTATTCTACCGATAAAGACAGCTATGGCAAACTTGTCAATATCATAAGGGCTACACCTAACGCCAATTTCATCCATGGTAAATTTAGCTTAATTGATGATAAGTTACACAACCTCCTGCAAATCTCATTCATTCTACTATGAGTTTCATCAAAAACTAACCTTAATTTTTTAAATTGATGATGCACGATCAGATGGAAGGTGTGGCTCAGGTGTTTGCTCACAATAGCAATGAACCAATTAGGTGGAAAGAGATAGATTTCAGAGTACCTTGATGTTCTCTACTATGGTGTCGCGATAGTGACGAGTAATCAGTGAGGAGATATGGGGAAGGAGAGAGATAGCAAGGAGTTCGGTGAAACCAATGCGGAAGAAGAGAGAGAGAGAGAGAGCGCGAAACCAGTTAGGGCAGCAAGAGGAAGGCCCTGTTCGATAAACAGCTATTAGCTACTAGTTGTGAGCTATTTGTATTACTTGTTAGCTATTAGCTGTTTGAATTAGCTGTTTGTATTAACTGTTTGGATAAGCTATTTGTAAAAAACTATTTGGTGAAATTCTAATAAAGTTGTGAGACGAAAAGTTAATTCTCCAAAAAGCTCAAAAGCTAATCAAATTAGCTTTTTCATATTAGATTTTTGGACCCAAAAAGCTATTTTAAAAAGTTATTCTACCAAATACTTAAATTAGCTTTTTTACTATGTCAAACAGCTAATTTTGGTTAAAAAAGCTCTTTTTGGCCAAAAAACTCTCTAAAAACCTACTTACCAAACACCCCTATAGGCGAGGTTCAGTACGTGCAAACAATAACTGATTGGTTACCGACTATAGCAAGTTACTCTTTTTTGGATTAAGTGTTGAGATATTCGGGAATGAAATCAACAACTGATCTCATTTTTAACAATCATAATTGAATCTTTTTCAATCATGATAGAATCTTCATAAATAATAAGATATTAAGTTGACAATGACAAAATTACCTAAAAGTTAGGTACATATAACATTTTCAAGTATTGTTAAAATCATCACTATAAATTGTGAAATCAATCCATGAATTATCTAAAATCGTTTTTTCCTTTTGGATCTACATAACGCGTGAGCCTAAAGTATTGCAATGAATAACATAATCTATGTGTGCCTTGCTTGAATGCATTCAAAATATATAAATTAGAATGAGTCATTCACAATGTCTAAGGAGATATTAAAAGCAGTTACTTTTATTCTCTCCAGATGACAGTCAATAGCGATTTAACTATCTATATTTTACTAAATCATATGGTTGACAATTTACACTCTAAACCATAAGAATTATAATTCTAAATGAGGGTTTTCACCTCAGTACTTTTGTTTCCATATGCCTTCCTTAGCATTTTACTAGTGTATCAAGTTCATAATCATGTTAAAAATTTATTCAATAAACTTGTTTACATGATTAAATTGCTATGATTGTGCTATTTGCTACTACTTTTTTTTTTGTCTTTATGGTATTCTAGAACTTACTGGCATAGTAAAGAACTAAAGATCATTGCCTAAACTAGCACATGTTTAAAATGTAACACCAAACATCGAAATTGTACCTTACGTTCAATTGAATTCATGGTCCACCACCGTGAACTTAGACCTACTGTCATATTAGGCATTTAAAATTTTAAAATTAAGTTTTCCGTGAAAATTTTAAATATGAATTCTTTTTTTTTGTCTCTAATCATATTTGGGAAGAATTTCTTCTTTTTCAGTGCCTTTGACCCCCAAAGTTGCCAAGCCCGCTTGTTCAATGACACCGTAAGCATATGTGATGACATGTGCCTGGCAACACTTCTCTTATTGCGTATGTCATTGCCTTATCTCTATATGTCATAACTTTTGTAGGTTTCCTTCCATCCATTGCGTTCCCTAACTGATTTAATACCCATATATATGTCTCCTTCATTTCATCAAGTAGGAAGACACATCCAAATGGAATGGTTTTGCAAATGGTGATTTATCCCAAGAAAAATAGGAAATGGTTTGTTCTATTCGACTTGTAGGTAGTATCAAATGTCAATGTATGCCTAAAACTTGCGTAGTCGATTCAGGACTTACCATCACACCAAAACAATTTGTCTAATTTTGCATCTCTCTCAACAGTATAACTAACAAAGAATATTGAATCGATCTCCTGTTTAGTAAGCTAAAACTGCTTCTGAATGATTATCCAACCGCCTTCAATGTTGATCCACAACATTGTATACATCTTTTCTTGCACAACAACAATTATCATGGCCTCTAGCATCATGTAAAATTTTGGCATAAATTTGCTTCTGACTCATCCCTAGATCATACGTCTCAGTAACTTGAATTTTGGTTACTTCATCTATTCCCTTGAAAGCTCGAATCAGATTCCCTTGTTACGGTGGAACAAGATGATGATGGTGTTCCTTCTCGAACTCTTTTACTATACACCGGCATTTTTGCCTCATGTATTTCAAACTTATGATGGCCTTGTAAAAGTGCCTTGTTTCGTCTCTTGCATTCCTTTTCTTACCTTCGCGGTTCTTATCCTTCTTAGATCTCACATCTTCCCGATCACAACAAAAGCGCAATGATGTTACTATACCATGATGATTAATTCATAGTGTCTCTCTTCTAACCCCAAATCCAACCGCTTTAGCATAAGTAAAAGTAGGACACGTCACACTCAATGGGTATTTTAAAGATAAACTTCTTCATATTGTTTTCATCAAGGTTGCCTAGCCTTTTCTCTATGAAATTCAAGCTACTTCCTTCATTTTGTTTTTCCTCACTCACTAGGTCATCCATAATATCTTCAACACGTTGAGTTTTATCGACAATTTCTATTGGATCAACTCCGTCCATACCCTACACAAAATTGAATGTTAGAAATGTTAAAATTCTAAATCAACAAGCCAAGGATATTATATTGCATCTTCACAACCGTTTTAAGTAGTGTTCACACTAACGGATGCTTCCATTGGGAAGAGTATTACCCAATGTTGTTTTCGAAATGGATACCCATGGTTTAAATACGAAAACAATTGTAAACCTGAACTCCCCTTCTAAAAAAGCCACACAAAAATAAAATATATTAATAAGTAAAACCAAAGTTACATGGTCACCTTATTTACAATTATCTAGTATATGAAAAATAAAGACAAAGGATAAAGGAGACACATATGGTGAACAAAGGATAATAAATAATGGCTTCTATCCAAACAAATGGGTTTTATGGGTACATGTACTTGTAGTTACACCAAATATTATTGTAGTTGTTTTTGCAGATATTTCTTCTACATTGGTTTTAGAATTTTCTTTCACTAAAGTTTCTCCTACGAATGAAGCAAAGGGGAAAAGGTACACTAGATGACAAAGCTTCAATTAAGTGAGGGAATAACAAGAAGTTCATAACCTTCCAGCTGTAGCATTCTAGGCTTTCAAAGCTTTCATTTGAGTGTCAGCAAATGCATGGTGACCAAGTACCATAGAGAGGAAATACATTATTGATAGAAAGCTAGATAGGTTACTGTGGTTATGAATGACATATTACAGTCGGCACACCAAAACTAGTTTAAAGGGGTTTGGAATAGACCAAAAATGCTAAACAAAAAAAGAAGTCCATCAGTAGCACAGTAGCATCAGCACTAAACCAGACCATTGATGATGATGAAGAAAAATAACATAGGAGGGCAACATCCTAAAATTAAACCCAACATGACAAACACTATTCATGTCAAGAAAATGAAATTCACATCAACTTATTAAAATATCATCGTGTTCTCTTGATTTGAGACACAAGGCTGAGAAACGCATATACCGATTAACCTATGACTATTGCAACCAACTGAAACCAAAAATTAAATAAAAATTCAAGACTATTCTATGACTTATAACAAATGGATTATGTGGCAAATAGAGAAGAAGATAATCGATTACCAATTTATGCCCTCTCTCGATCTAAGAAAAGTTGTTGTCCAGCCAATTGATCCAGCCACCTATATTATTTCGACCATTTCTTCACTTTAGCTTACAAATCATAGTTCCATTTCTTCACTTTAGCTTACAAATCATAGTTCCTAAGCAGCTCAGGATGATAACCCAATACGTATATTGAAACTATTCATCACTATCTTGCTTAGTGATGTATGCCTGTATGGCTAACTGTAATTGAACAAGACTCTAAGCATGAAAAATCCATCAACTATACACTTTAGAAATACAGATACAAATTGACATTGCATAAAAGTTAGTTCAATCTCTCAAGCACTAAATGACTGCATCTGGCTTATTGGGGGGGTTGGGGACAATATCTTAGCAATCTTTTAGAATCAAATCCTTGGCAATTTTGATATCTCAGCTCTTCTCATATAATTAAGTACTTGTCATACGGTATGTAACCATTTACAGTAGCAAAGAAATGTACCACATTCCAAAACAAACCAGAGGACTTGCAACAAACCCACCGATGAATACTGAATACCATTCACAGATTATGAATCCCCAGGCATATAGAAAGAGACCAATTTTCAGCACATTGTTAAAGATAAAGCAGAGTATGAAAATTGCCATTACTCACAACTGGGTTATATATATCAATCTCTTGGTGAGCATAGTTTAGATCACCTATCACAATTATAGGATTTAGCATTTTCTAGTTCTGTGTAATGTAAAAGAACTAATGGCAGTGTCAAAAAATCGAGCACTCAAAGCATGCAATGCTATGATCCATGATAGAAAACCAGTCACCCCCTGCAAAAGAAAGCACAATGAAAGATGATTGAAATATTGGATTCAACTCAAGTTAATTCTAAATCAGGTTAGCCAAGGTTGATGGAAAGATTGGAATCAAATGGCATCATTGTGTATTTGCATTGATTTTAGTACAGTTTTTGTCCACCTAATAACTATATCAAGTGAACACAATTAATATTAATCAAACAAGTTTTTGATCAAATTGCTTGTTCTCTTCAACTAGGATTTGTATCAAAATAGGTCTAGTATTGTTAGGTAGCTATAGTTTCAAGCTGAATGTTCAAATGCACTAACGTTCCTATGTCTTGGGCTTGTAATATGAGTGATAGACTACTGTTACTATCACTTTACAAGCGTGGAAGTTTTTTACAATGTGCAACAGTGGCCAAAAAAACATCAATAAATTCAAAATTTATGTAAGAAATCCATACATAATGATCCTGTTCTTATAATGCAGATGAGAGCAGTACTAGAGAATAGTAAGTCAATATTCCTCACAAGGCATTCCATAGGGGGGAGTGATAGCATTACTAACAACTCTATGGCTAGTCTCTTTTCTCTAATCTAAGCCTTCTCCTCCTCAAGTTCTTTGCATCACCTTTGGTTCGCTGCTTCTCGGTGATAACTCTTTCTCCAAATCACTCTTCAGACAAAGATGGACTAGGAATTTCTGCCCAGTGGTCTTAAAACATGATATAGTTCCAAGCCTTCTCTTTGTGTCTTTAGACTCCATCGACACCCACCTCCATTTATTGCTTTAGTACATTTAGTTCGATCAATCAGCGCCTCAAATGATTGATGAGATCAGGTATCAGTTGTTTAGCTTTGTGCTAGGTCATACTAAGGCAACTGCAAATGGATTCAGATGGAAATAAAGGAGGACAATACGACTCTTAAGATCTAAAACCAATAGTTGGTTTCACAACAGAAGCTACAGAGTTATATATCCCTTAAAACTACTCTTGGAAATTATTCATGGTGTACATTTTGCTGTAACCAGTGAACTTCCCATTAGCAACCAAATGAAATAGAATAATCATTATTGATGGTAGTAAGGCAAGATAAAAATAGATAAAAAGTAGAATCTGAATCTCGTCCTAGATGCAGGTGACTAGCTGTATGATCAAGGTTGAAGCATACTAAATCGTCCTCTAATGCAACTTTCATGTCAACATACTTCAAACAACCTTGCTGTTATATAAATTTATACCTCAAGAAAAATGATATCCACTTTTCCTAAAATATTTATAATAGCATAAACTGCATTTAATCGATAGATATCTAACATAGAGTGTAGATATTTTGAGAAAATCATTCCATTTTCAGAAATTCACACAAGATAAGATCAAGAACAGGCAGCATACAAATAGTACACACCTTTTTCTCCTGTTTTTGGGATGAGGAAAAGTGCTACAATAAAAAACTGATAATTCACCCAAACCTTTAGAAGCAATACACTAACGTCAGCTAACAAGAGGCTCAAGCACAATCATAGAGTGCACTGCTTGAGAAGTCTGAATACAATGCCACCAGTTTCCACCTAATTAACATAATTAGGAACTCATTACCTCGGAACAAATAGGCGTTCTCCCAATCCCAAATCAATGATGCAATTTTTCACCATTGAATATACACCTTCAAATACACCTTGGTGTATGGTAACTAGGACTCCATGATAGCCAGATATCAACGAGAAAACTTACAGATGCTATGAAGACGACGAGGATAGAGAAGAATGGTGATGAATTCAATGCAACAACCATTGTATTCTTCCCATCAACAGGCAACTATTCCTTAATTATGTCCACACCAACACCATCAACCCAACTTTCCTCATCAAGGATCAGCCAAGTATCGCAACACATAGTTAAGGAAACATAAATCTCATATCTATAGTTAACAAACTATCTGGTCTCAGGATAGAATACCCACCTACCAACTACAAATAATTGGGAAAACTACAACCAAAGCAAATAACAAATTTATTTGCTCTCTAGTCCCATTAAGAAGCACCCCAACACCAAATTATGCACCTAACCCACCAATCAAATCATAAATTATAAGATTCAAATTTTCTAATCCTGTTAACAACATTACCCAGATTTCTTTACTATTGACACCACCACCTTAAATTAGAAAATCCCTTCATCGAAAAAGTGACACAAAAGCCAATAAAATGAAATCAGAGCCTCACTGGAATTACCGTTGTTCTACCGACGGAGACAGCTGTGGCAAACTTGCCAATATCGCAAGGGCTACACCTGACGCCAATTTCATCCATGGTAAATTCAGCTTAATTGATGACAAGTTACACAACCTCATGCAAATCTCAGTCATTCTACTATGGGTTTCATCAAAAACTAACCTTACTTTAAAGGACTGATGATGCACGATCAGATGGAAGGTGTGGCTCAGGTGTTTGCTCACAATAGCAATGAACCAAGTAGGTGGAAAGAGATAGATTTTAGAGTACCTTGATGTTCTCTACTATGGTGTCACGACAGTGACGAGAAATTAGTAAGGAGATATGGGGAAGGAGAGAGATAGCGAGGAGTTCGGTGAGACCGATGGGGAATAAGAGAGAGAGAGCGTGAAACCAGTAAGGATAGCGAGAAAAAGGCCTCTTTGGTAAACAACTATTAGCTGTTACTTGTTAGCTGTTTGTGTTAGCTGTTAGCTATTAGCTGTGTGAATTAGCTGTTTGTATTAACTATTTAAATTAGCAGTTTGTAGAAAAAATATTTGGTGAAATTAGTTGTTTCTAACAATGTTGTGAGATAAAAAGCTAATTCTCCAAAAAGTTCTTTCAAAAGGCTAATCAAATTAGCTTTTTCAAATTACCTTTTTGGGGTCAAAAGTTATTCTAAAAAGCTATTATACCAAACACTTAAATTAGCTTTTTCATTAGGTCGAATAGTTAATTTTGGTCAAAAAAGCTCTTTTTGGCCAAAAAACCCTCTAAAAAACTGTTTACTAAACACCCCCAAAGGCGAGGTTCAGTACATGCAAACAATAACTGATTGATTACCAACTATAGCAAGTTACTCTTTTTTTTTTATTAAGTGCTGAGTTATTCAGGAATAAAATCAACAACTGATATCATTTTTAACTATCATGATTGAATCTTTTTCAATTATGATAGAATCTTCATTAATAATAAGGTAATAAGTTGACAATGACAAAATTACCTAGAAGTTAGGTACAAATAACATTTTCAATTATTGTCAAAATCATCACCATAAACTATGAAATCAATCCATGAATTATCTAAAATCGTTTTTTTTCTTTTGGATCAACATAACGCATGACCCTAAAGTATTGCAATGAATAACATAATCTATTTGCACCTTGCTTGAATGCATTCAAAATATATAAATTAGAATGAGTCATTCACAATGTCTAAGGAGATATTAAAAGCAGTTACTTTTATTCTCTTCATATGACAGTCAATAGCAATTTAACTATCTATGTTTTACTAAATCATATGGTTGACAATTCTACACTCTACACCATAAGAATTATAATTCTAAATGAGGGTTTCCCTCACAGGACTTTTGTTTCCATGTGCCTTCCTTAGCATTTTACTAGTGTATCAAGTTCATAATCATGTTAAAAATTTATTCAACAAACTTGTTTACATGATTAAATTGCTATGAATGTGTTGCTACTACTTTTTTTTTTTGGGTTTTTATGGTATTCTAGAACTACTGGAGTAGTAAAGAGCTCAAGATCATTGCTTCAACTAGTACATGTTTAAAATATATCACCAAACCTTGAAATTGTATCTTACGTTCAATTGAATTCGTGGTCCACTATCGTGAACTTAAACTTACTGTCATATTAGACATTTAAAATTTTTAAATTAAGTTTTCCGTGAAAATTTTAGATATGAATTCTTTTTGTTGACTCTAATCATATTTGGGGCGAATTTCTTTTCTTTCACCGCCTTTGACCTCCAAAGCTGTGGAGCCCGCTTGTTCAATGACACTGGCAACGACTCTTTTAGGGTGATCACCTGCTTGCACGTGCTCTACACTCTATCATTCGTCTGCCTTTTCCATCTGGGCAGTGATATATGTCTTGCCACAAGACACTCTTAAGTATCTTGCCTTATCATAGTTTAACATATTTTATGATTTAAAATCATAAATTTTTTAATGATTACACTTAATTATGAATTGCTAACCTTAAATATTCGTCGGCTACACCGATAAATTATTAAATGATACTCTAATCATATTAACTCTATCCGCGAGTACATATGATACGTGTATTTTAGAAATATGATAAATTATGGATAAAAAGATGATTTTATATAATTTATAAGTTATA
The DNA here is from genome assembly GCA_002740545.1 of Lophocereus schottii. Classification (NCBI taxonomy): domain Eukaryota; kingdom Viridiplantae; phylum Streptophyta; class Magnoliopsida; order Caryophyllales; family Cactaceae; genus Lophocereus; species Lophocereus schottii. Next base: position 10,035 of record NCQV01071802.1, read on the forward strand.
ATATACTTCTGCCATTAATCTTACCGTTTTTTTTTAATTTAGAAACATAATAGTATGATTTTTAAGTTAAAACAAGACATTTATGAAGTGTCTTGTAGCAAGACACTTATCATTTTGCTTTCCATTATAGTCCTTCTTTCCCTTCTTAGCTTTAGGTTCGATTAGGGTGGTTCCTTTGGATTCACAATTCTCTAGTTATCTTGTTTTCCTAGTCTTTTCCAACACCTACGCTCTACTATTGCTGCCAAAAGGAATATGTTGTGGTCCTATCTCATACCTACCAGCGGATGACAAACAAGGCGCGCAAGGAAGATTTTTTGGGAAGAAGTTGGTAACGATGCTATTAGCCCTTGTTTGAGCCAAATTCAAGTGCAATTGCTCTTGTTTTTGAAACATACGGCCTTGATTCTGTAAAATGTAGAGTCTTTTATTGTTAATTTGGGTTGCTAGCTAGTATTATGTTTGGGGCCGGAGAATCCAACTTAGTTAATCTTTATCACGTCATCATGGACCCTTTATTATATTGGAGCATAGAAAATTCTTTTCTAGCTACTATGATTCGTATTCATCTCCAGGAGGAAGAGTTGGAGGAACTTGGCCAGGTAGTATAGCAGGACCTCATGAAATTCCCCATAGAGTACAGTATTTGAAGGATGAAGAAAATAAATGTTTCAAGGAGGTTGAGCTTGCTCAGGCCTCGAGCCTTTACCTTCATCCTCTCAACCTATTTTGTGCTTTAGTTGTATTGTTAAAGAGGTACATGACGACACTTTTAACAATTTCCCCATTAATCTTAATCTTATTCTAGCTGCTTCTGAGATAAAACAAGGGCAGTTTCACAAAGTCATGTCTCTGTGCTCTTTGATTCTTTATTTTGAGCCCTGTAATACCAAAGGTTTATTTAGAAGAGCAAAGGCAGCAATGGGCTTATGTAAGGCCGATGGAATTGATCCAAATGATATGGAAATTGTTAAAGAACTTCAAAAATTGGAAGGACACATTCCCAAGGTGACAAAAAGCACAGGGACTTGTACAGTCAAGAGAATGTTAATAAGCATACAGAGAAACGACCATGTTTGGAAGCTAATCCTAGCAGGGAGAAAAAGGGATAGAGTACTACTGTCGACACTCCTTATTATGGTGAGGCAAGTGAGAGGTTTCTTGAAGTAGGAGACCCATCCAAGCATCCGAAGGAGGACCAAATGAGTATAGAATGTTGTGAACAAACCTTTACTATGTCTATGACTAATGGTCCCAATTTAGGAGAAACAGCTACCTACCAAAGGGCGACCATGGAAGAGGTGAGCAAAGGGGTAGTTAAATCACTGATTTGAAGATGGATTTAGACAAGTGGAGTACTAATCCTGATTCTGCAACAACTCATACGACAAGCATGGAGAATAATGGTTACGCGAATCCCCCCACACCTCCGGTTTCTTCTTCAATTGGTGAACACAAATATCCTAGCATCAACATTCAAAGTCAAGTCCAAGAAGATGTCCCTTGGCATCCATTCGTTTATCTCAGGAAACCTAGCAGCGTATAGTATTGAATAAGGAAGTAAGGTCAAGTTTTTTTGACAAGTATTTAATGACTTACATGGTTGTCTATGTGCGACGTAACACTTGACATAACTCTTCCCCGAGTACTAAGATTCATGTTATGATGGAGGAAAATCAAGGGGACATTGTACATAATGTAACCCCATTTTCTGCAAAGTCTCATAGTAGGCAGAGTAAGGGGAAGAAGCATGGACTGAGGAAATCGCAATTGCATCGAAAGAAGATAGTTACACAAAGCTCGGATCAGCTAGCCCTGGATGGAGAAAGGTATGGTCCTAAATTATTTAACTCTAATTCATTTGCTTCATGTAGGGAGGATCGCCATCACGGAAAGCGATTTAAGTGTTGGATATGCAACGATTGTCACGAAGTCCTTCAGCATCCCCAAATGATATTCAATGTGGGAAAAGGAAGTATGGGGCTTTGAACCTAGAAGAGGATGAGTTAATAGTCAAGAAAAAAGTTTTTACGCAGTGTGATAAATAAGTGGGTTATATTTTGTTATGCTATAAAGTTACCATACTATCTACGTTAATATTTGTGGAAGGGGGTTTGTTTGTAATTTAGTAGCTAACTTAAACGCTAGCTGTATTTCTAGGTGTTAGAATGTATCAAGTTTTGATGATAACAAATCCAAGTGTTGTTGTTGTTGCTCCAAACAGACTTTCCAAACAGGTCCTTACTGCTATTCTCAATATATTAAAACTGCTTGACTAATGGTTTGTCAAGAACAGGTGCTCAAGTCAGCAATATAAGAACACCCGTGACAAACAGGTTCCGTGCAGTGTTTTGAAGCATATCCTGTGAAGTGTTTGAAACATAAGATATAAAGTGCAGCTGTGACAAACAGGTTCTGTGAAGTGTTTGCAGCAAATTCATTCTACAAGATGACTAGTGGTTACAACAAGATGTCTTGATTTGATTTGGTTTTATATTTTTAGACTCTTGTTAATATGCTAATTAGAAGGTTTTAATTTACCACTCACTGGAAACGGTTTTGTTTTTCGGAAAATATTTCGGATCACCCTTCAGAACAACCCTGGGAACAGGGCGATCAAGGTGTTTCCAGAATAAGCTGCGAAAAACTGCTTTGCACGATTTTTATCTTTTGGATTTTGAGCAGCTTCTTCAAAGATTTGCAAGAAATATTTTTCTATGGAGTATCGCATTCTTTACCCTAAAAACGGTTATCAAAAATTTTAAGGGATTTGCAAAATCTTTTTGAATAAAAAGAATATCCAATTTTTGGCAAGTGGATAAGGTTGTTGAGAAAAACATGGGCTAGCTGCTGCTGAAGAGCACCGCCTTATACACGATTTAGGAAGTATTTTCAGCTCATGTCTCCTTACCCCTTGTAGCTAAAGGAGTCTATATTCTTCAGATTTTTAGTTTCCAAAAAAATTTGATGAATTGTTTTCCAAGCACTATAAAAGGCGGCTTCTTACAACCTTAGAAGCATCGGTTTTAAAAGGAGAAAAATTCTGAGTTCATGAGCTTAAACATCTGAAAAGAAAACCGAGCGTTGTGAGTGAATTAATTGAGCTTTCAAAGTTGGCATACT
>NCQV01071804.1:0-14648 GCA_002740545.1 Lophocereus schottii
TTTAGTAAAACCATAGTGTGTATTTTGATTAGCTTCATCATTCACTACTACAACAATAACAACAACAACTTTTAGTGTGGGTCCTACTTTTACAGGGTATGGGGAGATCCAGATATAAGCAAGCTTACCTCTACCGGCAATTCTGCCCGTGGATAGGTTGATTCTAAGTGACCCATAAAAACAAGATTTTGTGAAAATATTTTATAGAAGAAGGATTTTGATAAAATATTTTATAGAGAAAAACTAAGGATAAGTCGTAGGAAATGAACTAAAAAATACAGAAAAAAAATCAGGTGGCAGTAACTATGTAAAAATAAGTGCAACAAGATAGAGGAAGATATTGTACCTTAATAAATAGAGGTAGGCAAACAATGTCTCTTCCCAGACGCATGAACTACCTGTATGCAAACATGACATGCAAAAACTACAACCAAACCCACTCTACTGCAATCGAGTGACAACTACGAGGCTAACTCTCTACGATCTAAGATTACTATGAATGATAATGATAACTAAAATTCATGACACTTTCTCTAGTTGTTTTCTATTGAAGGTGGAGCAGGAAGGGGCGCTGCTGAAGGGCAGAATGTAATCATGTAGGCATTACCAATCAGAAAACAGAGCTGGATAGATTCGAGTACTGTGCAACCTTTTTGCTTAACGGAAGACTTACCATGTTAGCGCATAAGGAAAGAATATAAGTTCAATAATGTATGTAGGATGTGAAGGTCATGAGTATATGCAAGCTTAGGTCAGTACATCCTGCTTAATTGATTCTCTGGGGTGTTATATTAGTTAAGTGCCTATATGTGTTTCTTCTCTACAAATTAAATGGATGTTAGACAACATATCTTCTAAAGAAAAAGCCTATTGGCTTCTGAGTCAAATGATTGTATGTGTAAATATGATTTGTCTAACGATAATGGTGGTGTTGGTTATGACCATAAGCTATATACTTAAATGTTGTTTATTTTATAGAAAATGGTGTTCATTTTAGTTTTTGAGATGTCAACTGATTTGCTAAGTGCCCTGTGGCATAAAATTTAGTGCCCTGCAACGGCCAAAGATTTATGCCAAAATGACATAACTGATTCATTTTCCTGGTAGAAACAAGGCCTCGACAAACAAATATCAAACTGCATAAAGTATCAGAACCAAATACCACTCATTATTTATCCAAAATGATTATTACCATGGATGTTTCCAGTCTTTTCACATATGAAAACAATCCTAATTTGAAGGTAGGAACAAACCTCACCAAAACTGATTTTTGCTATTTTTATTGCCATGAGTCATAATGGATAATGAATAATGGATCTCTTCATCTTTCTAAAATCCTCCTCCTTTATCTTTAATGATATGTGCTGCTATCACAAAAACAGAAACATTGATTAGTGCTATATAGTCATTACTAGAAAATTTAGATTTATATTCAGATTTAGATGTTTTGTATAATACTATTCATCTTCCCCAAAAAAATCAGTTTAATTTCTTTTTGCTTAAATCATAGTGTTCATTTTAATTAGCTTCATCATTTATTAGCATGAATGATAATTGCTTCAGGAACTTCCCGTGCGTTGCTGGAGATGACGTGGGATAAGAGATCGGGCTTACGTGATGGCACATGCAAATCAGCTGACGTTCCTCTCCTCTTATGCAGGACCTACAAAAAAGGCACCCCCAGGTTGTGGTTTGGGGAACGCCTCTCCGACAGTCAAGTCAAAAGAGGGTCCAGATGAGAGATAAATGCCGTAAAGAGAAAGAATGTCCAAGGAAATTGTGTCAGAGTGCAAATCCTCTTTCCGAGGTGGGTAGGTGAGTATTTGTGGCTCCTGTAACAAAGGGTAAGATGGTAATTTTATGCTTGGAAACCCCCAAAATGGGCTGCCAATCGCTTACTCCATTTGGGCCTCCGGTGGGAGCCCCAAGGTCCTGTTAGGGCCTACTATGCCTAATTGGATCTGGCCTGTGATTGGGGATACATGGGCCTTTCATAGGAAAATCATATTTTCTGGATCATTTAGCCCCTCATATTTTACCTGCACGTTTGTCTCCACGGGTAGTCAGGTGAAATGTGGAGTGTGCCCATGTAATGGAGCTAGGTGGGCCATCAGAAAACAGCCTATCTTTAGTCAGTTACCCCCTCTTGAGCTGACACTTGGCTCTCGGCCAGTGGTATGCTTCGGTTTTCGAGGCAGTGCTGGTTTTTGAGGCTGGCTGGTGCTACGAGAACTCATTCACCTTAAGTTATAAGAGGGTGTTGTTTTGAAGCCACACTTAGTGTTGTGCATGTGGATTTCCCTTGCACCAGAGTTTCTTCTCTTCTAAGATGGGGTTCCGCTGCTCATTGACGATGGACAAGATGACACTCTATGTTCTGGGCAATTTCAAGTGGCACCGTATGGAGGTTGCATTTCCTCCCCTGGCCTTTCTGTCTAATTATGAGGACCNNNGCCCTGGTTTCGATCTACCCATGGTTGAAGAGTATGCCCGAGACAAGGACCTTCCCAAGACGCCCCAGGTGGTGTTCCTTGTGATGCTCCTTAACGATGCTGTAAAGTTGGGCATGCTGCACGGATGGATGATCGGCATAATGGAATCAGCCCTCAAAGAGTTACGGTAGAGCACCTTCGAGGCATGGGTAAAGTGCAATAGGGGTAGGATCTTGGAGGCCTGCTGACAGGAGGCGCTTACTGACTCAAAAAAGGAAGAGAGCTTATGGTTAGATGACCAAACCCCCCCTCCAGTGATGGCGGCGAGGAGTGACGTTTAGCTAGCAATGACCTTCAAGACGTGCATTCTATTTGTTTCATCTTCTTTCCTTCCTCCTTTTTTTGCCTTGTTTTTGTGTACTCCATGAACATCAATAACAAAATGATGGCCTTCTTTTTTAGAGCCTTACCTTTACTCTTGCATTTCCACTTCATTAACTCGACCTGAGGGCCGAGCTACCGAGCCTGATCTTTTGATGTTTTATGAATGAAGGGCCATAACCTTCAGCTCCCGTGTCTATAGGTAAAGCGAGCAACCTTAGGGCCCTTTTGTAGGGTTGCCAGCCCCCTTTGTTTGGGGGTTTACGACATTCGAGATAAGTACTGAGTACTTGGATGCCATGTGGCGTAAGGGGAGTGGTGTCATGGTTCTAGAACTGTTTCAAGGGGCATGTTGTCCTTCCCTCCGCTTACTTCCCTCTATAAAGATGGAGATTCAATTCTCGTGAAAGTCACTTAAGCATTGCTTCCCAATTCTTTTTAGAGAGAGGGACAAGTATTCTATAGGTAGCAACTATGTTCTTTTCTTTGTCATGGCCTTTCCTCCCTTTTGTAATACTAAGGAGATGGCTGATCATGTTAGGGAGACCTTTAAATGGCACTTGAGGAGGGGTCGTGTCCTCCTTACCGCTTCGCGAAGATTACCAGGACCTATGTCCAAGCTTCACTCTTCCTGAGGCAGCGGAAGCAGCGCGTAACTTTAACATTTCTGAGATCATCCAGGCCACCTTTTATGCTATGCTAGTTAACGATACCGTGGAGTAATCCGTGGTGAGCAGGGACATAGTGGGGGGCTTGAAGTTTACCTTCAAGGGTTTATGGTGGACTACCTTCAAGTCCTGGCTAAGCTTCAACAAGCGTGCTCTTCTAGAAGCGCAGCTTCGCCGAAGGGCACCTCCGGGAGTGGCCTTGGGCCAGCGAATGATTGGGAGGAGAATTCGGGCTCAAATAACGCCCTACCCCCCTCTAGTGATATATAATCTTAGGTTCCTTTTGTACTTCATCCTTTTGTTGCACGCCTTATCCTTATAAGGTTGGTTCGCAACCATTAGTAATGATAATAAAATGTTGCCTCTCGATGCGGGGGCTCAATTTCTGTACGAAAGTTCTCACGTTCTTTTACAATTAGCATTGTCTCACGGTCGTAGCATTTAACTTCTATGCCTGTTGACCCCCTGGCCTTCTTTATGGGGTTGGGGGTGTAGCCCCTGTCGTTTGGGCCATGCTTGCTACTTTAATGACTGCTCTTAGGGTTATGGACTCGTGGCGGTCAGCCCAAGGGCTGTGCCATAGTGCTGGGAGTCCCTTTCGGGGTTGGGAGATGTTGAGGAGGCTTTGCGTAGGTAAGTGCCACATGGCATAAAATAAGTGGTGCCTCGACTTTGCCAACCCCTCCAGGAGCGTGCTGTCCCTTCGCCTGCCCACCTCCTTCTATAAAGGTGGTGTGAAATCCTTAGGGGAAGGTCACTTTACCTAGATCTCTCAACCCTTGTAGAGAAAGAGAGAGAAAGAGTGCGATATATATAGAAAGAGAGAATCTCATTTTCGATTTTGTACCATGGTGTTTCCCTACTTCCTTAAAACCAAGCAGGCTGCTGATTATGTTATGGCGACCTTCATTTGGTGCTGGAGGGAACACGTTCGTCCCCCTCAGCCGCTTCCTGAGGACTATCGTAGCCTTCGCCCCTATTTCAACCTTGACATGGCCGAATCGTCTGCCTGAGACTTTCACATTCCCGAGCTGACTCAAGCCGTCTTTTACACCACGATGCTTAATGATGTCGTGGCGCTGGGAGTCTCATGTGTAATCGTGGCCAACACTTTGAAGTTGGTCTTAAATTGCCTGAACTGGGGTGTTCTTAAATCCTGGTTGGAGATGAAGGGAGTAGCTCTTCGTAGGGCACACAACCAAAAGCTTGCTCACCCAGAAGCTAATCCTGACCGGGTGGGTGGCCAGGAAGAAAACTCAAGGTCAGCGATGCTTCTCCGCCTTCTAGTGATGAGGAGTAGGCTTAGGGTTCTTAATCTTTATAAAAGTTGGTTTGTAATCCCCCATAGTAGTAATGAGATGTTTTCCCATTTCGTATGAGCCTAGTTTTCCTTTTAATGTTCTTGTTCTTCTTTACATGATACTCTCATATGAATTTGGTGACTATCCCCTAAGCTGGCCTGAGGGCCAGTAGTCCCTTCTAGAGGAATAAATAGGTAGCACCTGTCCAATGGTTGCTTATAAGGACCTTCGCCCCCCATTGGGGCTAAAGGTGTCGCGACCGGCCTTGAGGCCAAGCTTTAGGACCCTTTAGCCCCCAATGGGGCTAAAAGTGTAGTGACCGGCCCTATAGCCGAGCTTTAGGATCCTTAGCTCCCAATGGGGTTAAAGGTGTAGCGATCGGCCCTAAGGCCGAGCTTTAGGATCCTTAGCCCCAATGGGGCTAAAGGGTATCGGCTGGCCTCAGGGTCGAGCTTCAGGACCCTTAGCCCCCAATAGGGCTAAAGGTGTAGCTACTGGCCCTAACACCGAGCTTTAGATCCCTTAGCCACCAATTGGGCTAAAGATGTAGCGGTCGGCCATGGGGCTAAGCTTCAGGACATTTACTCCCCAATGGGGCTAAAGGTGTAGCGACCGATCCTGAGGCCAAGGTTTAGGAACCTTAGCCACCGGTGGGGTTAAAGGTGTAGTGATCGGCCTTGAGGCTGAGCTTTAGGACCTTTAGCCTCACTGGGGCTAAAGGTGTAGCGGTCGTCTCGTAGCTATGAGGGACAGTTCCTAGGGCAAACGATCTAACGCTCTCCTCTACTGGTTACATGGCACTTGGGTGCCACGTGTCAGGGACTGAGCAGTGCTTTGCTCCCTTGAGTGTCTGGGGAAAAGCACCACCCTTATTCCCTCCTTTTACTTTGCCTACATAAATGAAGTTGGTTTCTTTAGGGAAGATCATTTCAATGCACTCTCAAAATCCTTTTAGAGAGAGAAGTGAATTTCTAGAAAGAGATGCTCTGCCTCTCCTTAGGTTTTGTTCAAGTTTACTGTAACATCTCCAACCCTTCCCTTTGAATCCTCAAAGGGATTATCTATATCTCCATTGCTATTTTGAATGTAATAATTTACACAGACGTACCCTTAGTTTAGTGTAAACTATTTTAAGGACCCTCGGTTTTCAAAATTAAATATAAGGTACCTTGTCTTTTGAGGTAACTAACAGAAAGAACCCTCAAATTTTTATTTGAGCTATTTTCTGGACCCTAGCACTATTCTGGTTTGCAAAGCACGTTCAAAAACTTTTCATATTTGCAAATCTACCCTCAATCCTTAAAAACTTACTTTGAAAAAATCTAAAATTGTGTTGATAATATTTTGCCTACTAGTATGACTTGAGGCCCTCTTTCAACTGGTATCAGAGCCACGTGTCAAAAATAATTAATATAATTAATCTAATTAATTATTAATTAGACTAATTAACTGTGATTAATGCTAGAATTATCACCTGCTTGCCCTGGACCAAATTATTCACATATTGTTCACTCACTAGAAGGTCTTTCTCCATTAGCATTCCAATTAAACTATATCACTAATATAGTTTTAGAATTAAAGGCAGAATTAGTTACAGTTAATACTGAACCCAAGAAACTTAAGAATCAGTTAACTGTAGTACATCTTTCTCTTATTAACAAACTTAGGCATAGTGAAAAAGCTAACCCTGGCATTAGTACTCCTTTTCAACATAAATATTCATTCCAAAATCCAAAAAACAAGATTCCATTTTCTTTGCAACCGACAAAGTCCAGAAAGAAGTAGGAGAACAATCTGGTGAAAAATTGACTGAAAAGAAAGAAAAAGAATATGGAGTATCAACAATATGCTCTTGAAGAGCTACCAAAAATGTTCGAAAAAGAACAAAATTTGAAAAAATTAAACAAAATCATGGACGCAATTAGTGATGAGCACAATGTTTTTTCTGATGATAATGAAGAGACCAATAAAGTCCAATCAGAAAAAGAAATATATCAGCAGATGAATCTGATTAAATTAGAGGATCTCAGTGTATTACCATTTGAAGAAATTAGAAGAAAACTTGATAAGAAATATGGAAAAATGACTGCTGAAAACGAAATTAATGAGATTGGAGAATAAATCAACCTATATGAAATAGAGACTAATCCAGTTAAGAATGACATTCCTAAACGTGAAGAATTTGACAAACCATCTAGAAGAAATACTCATTTCCTAAGACCTAGGTGCATCCCAGCAAGATGCACGAGTAATTTTTCCTCCGGGTTTATCCCAAGGAAAACCACTCCCTATGAAGAAATTGGCCTTACCCCAATTAACCAAATTGGATATATCTTAAACATTGATGGAGCCCGTAACAGAGAAGAAATATTTGAGCATTGAAAAAGAGACATGAATGGTGTCTTAAATTTAAATAATACATGGACTGTTGCTAATTTCTTAAACTACATCGAACATAGATTTTTCTAGCATTGTAGCTGATTGGTATTATTCATTAACTGAAGAAAGTAAAAATACCTTTAGAATAATGGAAACACCAGCTGTAATTTTTAAAAATTTATGCAAATAAATTGAAACCAAATTCATCGAAGCAAAACTTGATTCTGAAGAAAAAGCAAGAGAATGGCAAAGAAAGATTAATAATATAGAATTATGGGATATGAGATATCTGAAAAATTATGTTACTGAATTTAGCCAATATTCTTACAAAATTGAGCATAACAAAACTAATCTTGGCATGTTCTATCATAAATTATCAATTCTATATATTTCATAATTAATGAAAAATATATTGCATATTTGGAACGAGCAGACATCATTGATACTCTAGGTTTAAGAATCTCTTATCTAAGAAAATAGGTCAATCATCAATGTCTTAATCTCCAAAAGCCAAAGAAAATTAAGAAGCAATTCCTAATTTGCTGAGATTCACCTCATCAATGGGGAAAAGAAACTGAAAGGAAACGAAAAAGAAAATTTTATAAGAAAGAATTTCAACAAGCAAAGGGGCGAGAAACATAGCCGAAAATATTATAACAAATCAAGTCCTAAAAAATGTAGATTATTTAGGAAAGCTGCTTAATGTCCCACAGGAAAAAAATAACTGCAAATGCTGGGCATGTGGAGAAGGAGGACATGCTAATGAATGTAAAAATAGGAAGACTAATAAACTGATTGAAATCTTATGAAGCCTAGATTATGTTGAGCATAGTGAAGATGAGCTATTAGACCTAGCCTTAGGTAACAACAAATGAATTGTTGAAATTACAATGGACAATGAAGATGAAGAAAGTGATTATGAAGAAACAAGTCATATGAAGGAAAGCAGTTCGGCTAGCCTTGGTGATCTTTGAGGATAAGAGTTTGTTGTGGGCAATGACCATAAAGAAGTCAAAGGAGATTGGGTTCTTCCCATAATCCAAAAGTACATGATTTAAAAAAAATTCATCTTTCAATTAAAAAGCAAATACATATATAAAATGATGGAAAGAGATCTTGAGATAAAGGATTATGGGTATAACGTTAGGGAAGTTAAGCTGATTAATTGGGAGAATATTCTTAAGCATAATAAAGATCGAAAGTATAGGTATATCCATGTCGGAGGTGTCCGAGTTCAAATCACTCTATTACAATATTATGGTAAAGATATTGATCTTTACCATTACTCTGTGATATTAGGCATACCAAATTTAATAATCAAATTATCACAGGGATAAAAATCAATTTATGTAATGCGTCAGTAGGATTCAATTGTCGACTTGAATACTATGCGAGTCTAAAAGATGAATTTGCTAAAAACTTCCTATCCGTTAAGATAAAAACTATTAGGATGGATATGAAAAGAGGAGGATATCTGTTAAGGATATTTTGAAAAATTATTTATAAATTATATAATACAGTAAACCCTAAGACTAAGTTGACAATGATAGAGGTAGAGAAATTTGACAGTCCTAACCCTATGCAGAAGATCCAGATGATTAAATCCAATCCTCAGGAGATAAAAATCGATCATTCACAGATATCTAGTTTTGCCAACCCTACAAAGATCAATAAGAAAAATATAATAAAAAATGGTGAGGAGGGCAAAATCAACATTAAACCTCAATTATTAAGAAGTATGAGTACAAGATCAGATTGGGGAAAAGGATCTTCATCACCTAAAGAAGAGCTTAAAGAAGATGATACAATTAGCATGACTAGTGAAATTAGTAGAGTGAGTTTTAAAGCTGCAAGACCCAGTGTAGATCGAATTATCAGTCTAGATAGAAAGGTCATTTGGTACAAAACAAGAACAGTCAATTAACCAAATTATGAGGATGAATTAGTCAAAAATATGACTATGGAGATATGCTATGAAGCTAGCAATACAAACTCTAATATCATCTATATCCCAATAAAGGTATGTCTAGAAGGATATAATAAATATGAACTGTGTGCTTACATAGATAGCGGTTATTCCGTATGCTTTGGAAAAATATCATTATTTCTTGAGTTTAAGTGGAAAAAAGCTAAAAACCGTGTATAAGTAAGGATAGCTGACAATAGTATTATGAACCACAATGAAGGCATAGAACGGTTGTCCATAGAATTAGGAGGAATTCAGTGCATTATACCAGTTCTATGGGCTACTAATCAACCCTCTCATGATATGATTATTGGAAATAATTTTCAAAGATTATATTGTCCACGCACCCAGACCAGAAATCATATAATATTTACAATTAATGGCCACTTAGTTCCTATTAAAAAATCAAGTAAGGCTTACACTCATTAGAAAATTGAATTTACACGTAGCCAGCATGGTGAAAAGGTAATGCCAGCGTGAAGTAGTGTTGACAATCTCATTACTAGAATTATCTGTTAAAGAACAAACTATCGAACAACAAGAAAACTTATATACAGAACTCTACTCTGATAATCTACTAAAGTTTTGGGATAAAGATAAGACATTTGCAAAAATTACTTTATTAAATCCTGACACTATTATTCCAATCAAACAAATGGTGTATACAGACCAGGATATTCAAGAACTTGATAAACAAATTAAAGAACTCCTGGATAAAGAGTTAACTAGGAATAACAAGAATCCTCACACCAGTCCTGCTTTCATGGTAAGAAATCATGCAGAAGAAAAAATTAAAGAGGAAAGGCAAGAATGGTAATAAATTACAAAAAGCTTAATGATAATACTATCTTCGATGGTTACTATATTCCTAACAAAACAGTCCTTTTCAATAGAATTTAAGGAGCCTTTTGGTTCTCAAAAATGTATTGCAAAAGTGGTTATTGGCAAATTAAAATGGATGAGGAAAGCATTCCTTTAACTGCACTTAGTACCCCACAAGGACACTATGAACGGATAGTAATGCCATTTGATCATAAAAATGCACCTCAAATATTCTAAAGGAGAATGGATAATATCTTCAAAGACCTTAGTCATTGTTTTTTAATCTACATCGATAATATCCTTGTCTTTTCCAAAACCATAGAATAGCACAAAGATGATGTATTAGCTATCACCGAGAGATGCATTGATGATGGTATCATACTTGGTAAAAACAAATGCATTTATGTTGAACAACAAAATCAGTTATTAGGTCTAGAGATAAAAGATGGATAAATCATTCTACAAAAGCATATTCTGGAAAAAATAGAAAATTTTTCAGAAAAAATAGAAGACAGAAAGCAATTAGAAAGGTTTCTTGGATGCCTTACCTATGCTTCTGTTTTCATTAAAGATTTAGCTAAGTAAGGAAACTATTGTAGCAGAAACTCAAGAAAGATGTAAGTTAGACATGGACCACTAATGATATAAAGATTGTTCAAAACTTTAAAAAAATGTGTAAAAAGCTTCTTGTTCTTAATTTGCCTAATGAAGGAGATGATTTAATTCTTGAGATAGATGCCAGCAATGAGCACTGAAGTGCAGTACTCAAAATTAAAAAAGGCGAAAAACTCTGCAAATATTATAGTGGAAGCTTTAATCAGGCAAAATGCAACTATCCAATGATGGAAGAAGAAATCCTTGTAGTCATAAGGGGAATTGAAAAATTCTTAATCTTTTTAGCCCTAAAATCTTTTCTTATTCGAACATATTGCAAACGAATACTTAGTTTTATGAAAAAGAATTTATCAAATATGCAAGGGCAAGGTAGACTCTTGCGTTGGTAATTATGGCTTAATCAGTTTTTCTTCTCTATTAAACATATATAGTAATTGAAGAACTCTCTGGCAGACATCTAACTCGAAAACTCGCCAATGGTGATCATCAAAGCCGACCTCCTGCTAGAAAAGGAGGAAATCCTTAATGAAATGTCATTCCTACTAGAACGGGTTATGCCTTCTAGTAATTATAGAATTCCATACAAAAAGTAGATCATATTTTGGTCTACTATCTACTGCCTAACTAATAGCCCAAAGATTTTCCCTTCTAGAGTTATAAATTAGTTATATTCAGTGTCCTTATGATATCTAAGAAAAAAATAGGTTCTCATGTTCATGAAAAATGGTTCAATGAGTCACATATTGCTTGCATCCACTTTTATCATAATTATTCATATGGTAGTTGGGAGTCTTGGAGAACAACGATCTATTTTTTCGACTGATCTAGAGTTGGTGATATTTATTTCCTAGCAAATTCATTATCTCCAAATGATCCTGTCTTTAAAGCCTGAAAATACGGGATGGTACTTTACTTCACAGAAATCCTAGATCCAAAATTCTCATTTTTCTCAACCTTAACTAAATTTCAGCAATACATATTCAAAAGGATCCATTGGATTCTTACATCTCCTGAGGGTCTAACAAAAATTCCAATTCACAAATGCATAACATTAGAGGTTTATAGCACTTCAATTGAATATGAAAATGAAAGGCCAAACCGGCACATTATCTTATTCAAATCATTGATTGCGACGATCTTAATGATCAACGACAAAATTGGATTCATGGAAATTCGATATATCTAGTTACTGATCTACTTTATCAAGGGCCATTGGACTTTTCAACATTTACCATCAATGTTGGGCATTAATCGAACAAGAAAAAACATTAATGCATTATGAAAATACTACTTTCACCTATGGTAATGAATTTGAAGACTACATGAAGATAGAAGGAGTAGTGTCAGAAGATATCTATGATTATCTCTTTGATATTGGAGCTGGAAAATTCTTATCACAAAAAGGAAAAAAAATTTCTCCTTGAATTATTTGAAGAATGGGAACCAGAGCATCCTAAACAACTTAGTGAAGATTTTAATGATTATTCAGATAATGATGGTCTAGAAGATATAATAGGAGATGAAGGAATGCAAAGTCTCAATAATGATGACTAGTCTTGTCATCATTAAAAACTTTGAAAAGTGGCTACCCCATCATAGTACTATCTTGACAAGTGCGTGGTTTGTAAAATAAAGTAGTATACTGTCGCCGTCAGTGTATACTGTAGCCGTCAGTATGTAGTATAGCAATGTAAAAAATTAGTATGTATTGTAGCCGTTATGGTATCCTAGGTACCCCCATCCCTTCTATAAATAGAGAGGTCGAGTGCTGAGAAGGGACAAGGTTATTTGAGCATTCTTAAGCACAAGAGAAGTCGAGATTCTCCATTTCTCTATGAGTAAGCATCTCCAATGATCTTAGGTTAAGTCCTTCTTCAAAGCTTTGCATTGTAATATTTTCACTTTTAAGCGTTTAATAAAAGAAGTTTCCCAACAGGGAACGTTATCCAATTGAACCTTATGTCATAAATATTATAATTTCTTGATTAAAGTTCCACTATCCTTGACAAGGATTAAAAACTTGATTAGTGACTACTGTTTGAGATAGAAAACGAACAGATCTATGTTGTACCTGATCTAAGGAAGGTGGGATTGAGATTAGCAATCTCTGTAAACCGGAAGCTTAAAGAACATCGGAGCTAGCGCCGGCTAAGTTCAGGTAACGGTTAAAACTCTATAATTCAGTTTTAATTGTTTTTGCTAAGTATGGTGGGCCTATAACTATAGAAAATATAATATATAAGATATAAGTAGTAGATTGTGATAACTAGTACCAGTAAAGCTATTATAAGTTTAATCAGTTAAAACAAGCATATTTCCTAAAAAAGTCCTAAAAATAGCTTATTTACATGTTTTTCCTATTCCAGAAACTATTCTGCAATTTCTGCAAGTTCAAGGACTAAAATAATAAGAAAAAGGACCAAAAAATTTTTGAAAACATATGGTATCCTAGAATTAGTTTTGAAAAGGCAGGGGCCTAAAAATAGTTACTCTTGAACTTAGGGACCTGAGTGTTAGTAATTATCTTGAATGCCTCCTTCAACCACTTTATCTTTTTCTAAGCTACGTTCCTCGTGCCTTCTTACAAGGGGTTGCCCTTGTATTGTATTTGTATAAGTGTGTCTTTCCAGGGGCTTCCGCGTGCTCAGACATATATGATGGACTGCGCACCCATTTCCCCAACCCCAAGGTTGTAGCCTCCCTAAAGGGGCCGATGCTGGAGGAGAAGTATCTCCTGCTTGCAAGGCACAAATTCGAGCTCCTAAAGGCAGATGCCATGGTAAATAAGCCACCCTCTAAGTGTATAGCAATGTACCGGGTGGCCTTTTCCTACGACGTGAGGTTCCCGCTCCACTCAGTGATCATTGACATCTTGCATATGTACAAACTAGCGCCTACGTAGATTGTACCATGTCTTAGCATAACATATGCTCTTTTATAGCGACGTGTGAGTTGCGCAGGTTGCGCAGGCTGCATGTTTGGGGAAGTCAATTCGATCCGGGGACCTTGGGTGGTATTGTTTCAACAATAAAAAGGGTTTTATGATGGCCATCGAGAAGAATTCCAAGTTTCAAAATTAAAAATACGACTTCCTTTTCGTGCGCCACAAAACGGGTTAGGGAGATCTTCCCAATTGGAACGATGGGAAGCCAATCCCGAATCCTTTTGGGGAGGCGACTGAGGCTAAGAAAAAAGATGGCCTGCTACTTTCACTTTTATATTCGAGAGGATGATCGCCCCAGGCCGATTCCATCTTATATAACTAGGGTAGTGGACGCTCAGAAAGGACCTGAGCAAAAGTGGAGCAGATCCACTGATAGGAGCCTATGAATTGGGTTCCTAAGTTGAAATTTTTTGCTAATGACTTTTTCCTGGCTGTCGCTTGCCTCGTTATTCCTAAAACGTTTTCTAAGGGTACTTGACGTTCCTTTTTAATGGGGTCTTTTCTTTTGATTCTGACCTGACTCTCTTTTATCTTGTACGGAATGAGTGCAGGCGAAGCTGTTGGCCCTTGAGTTTGGGGATGCCACGGTAAAGCAGATTACTACTGAGACTGAGCAGGTTCACGAGGAAGTGCGGTGCAGGAGCGTGGGTATGCAAGCCAAGAAGGTTTGGGCCACTGACCCTTCATTTATCCTTCCTTGTAGCTTTTCCTGAGTGAAAGGTGTTCACTGCCATTTTCCTTCCTACAGGCTCTGTTGTTGGCTCCACGCGGCAAGAAGCCACTCGTAGGGTAATTAAACCTTCCTCACCTGGGTTCCCACAAGCGATCGTAGGTCGAGGATGGGCTTGACGAGGCTGCAGTGTCTGCTCCCACCCCTTTGAGGGCCACAACTCCCTCCTTGAAAGACAAAAGGGTCGAGGGACGTGCCTCAGCCTCTTACGAGGTACAGGGGTCTCCCGCTATCTGTGGATCCCGAAGTGGCCCCCAGGCCATGCCACACGGCAGGGGGAACCCTCGGTGCATACCCGAGCCTTGGCTGCGAACTTTTTGGTGACCGATTCTTATGCCAAACACGTTATGGTGGAGAAATTAGCTAAGTCGTGGTCATTGGCCTCATCTGACCTAAGTGGGCCGTTCTTT
>NCQV01071804.1:17660-34301 GCA_002740545.1 Lophocereus schottii
TTGCTTGTCGACTCTTAGACCGTGGTATATGAGTAATTGAGAAGTGCTTTAGAAACTTAGTGGCCTCACGTACCCTACGTACGTAAGCTGCCATTAATTCGTAGTCTCCATTGAGTTGGTTAACTACGAGCTAACAGTCCGAAAACTCTCGGATCAAGTCAACCCCCGCGGTGTAGCACAACTGCACCCCAACTATCAGCGCCTCATATTTAACCTCGTTGTTTGATGCCTTGAACATGAACTTCAAGGCATGCTCATGCCTTTCCCCTCGGGGGCTCTCAATAGTCAGGACAGCCCCACTCCCATCCTTGGTGGATGAGCCATCCATATAAAGATTCCAAGAAAGGGGAAAAGAGCCTTCGTCCATCTCGGTGTTAGTACTCTCGGCCAAGAAGTTTGCCAGAGCTTAAGCCTTAATGGGCCGCCAAGTCTCGAACATGTGGTCATACTGCAATAGCTCTACTGCCTACTTTAGAAGTCATCCTGAAGCATTCGGCTTTTGTAGAACATTCTTTAGGGGTTGGTCGATGAGGATAGGTGACCAAAGTATGTCTTCAGGAGGCCTTCTTGGCTTCCTGATCCCAAATGAAGTTGGTCCATCTTCGTAGGACGCAGAAAAAAGGCTGGCACTTATCGGCGGACCGAGACATAAACTGTCCTAAGGCCACGATACATCCAGCCAATCACTGGACCTTTTTGATGTTGCGTGGCGGCTTCATATCCAATACGGGCTGGATCTTGTCTAGATTAGCTTCTATCCCCCAGCTACTAACCATGAATCCAATGAACTTGCCTGATCTGGCTCCAAACACACATTTCTAAGGACTAAGTTTTATTCCAAATGTTCGAAGGATATCGAACGTTTTCCATAGGTTCTGGCCATGCTCAGCATCGATCACGCTCATCACTATCATGTCATCTACATAAACCTCCATGGTACGACAGATCAGGGCCTTAAACAACTTATTCACTAGTTATTAGTAAGTGGCCCCCGTATTCTTTAACCCGAAAGGCATCACTTTATAGCAATGTAAACCTTGGTCGGTTATAAACGCGGTCTTCTCCTAGTCTTCAGGGCACAAGGGTCTTTGGTGATACCCCGAGAAAGCGTACATGAAGCCTAGAAGGGCATGCCCAGCCGTTGCATCTAATAATTTATTGATCTTTGGGGGGGCTAGCTGTCCTTTGGGTAAGCTTTGTTCAAGTCCATGAAATCTACACACATTCTCCAACTCTCATTGGGCTTTTTTACTAAGACCACATTTGAGATCCACTCCGGGTACTGACACTCCCAGATGAATCCTGCCTCTAGTGGCTTCCGCACCTCTGCGGTTACTGCTACAGCCTACTCAGGGCCCATGTGTTGCTTCTTTTGGACGACAGGTTTATAAGTAGAATCGACGTTTAGCTTGTGCTCCATGGCAGCAGGGTCAATGCTGGGCATCTCTTCAATGCCAAAGGTGAAGACATCATGGTATTCTTGCAAGAGTTTGACCAAAGAATGTCGCATAGGAGCCTCCATCTCCCTTCCTAGCTGAACCGTGCGTTCGGGGTGCTCCTCGTCGAGGGGGACTTGCTCAACATCATCTGAGGCCTCCAAGCGAGGTCGCTCTGGTTCAACCAATGTTCCGTATGTATGATCAAGGTCTCGACCATAAGATGAGGTGGCTTGGGCCGTGGTCTTTTATCCAACGGCCCCTTATTCGGTCGTCCGCTCTACCAGCAGTCGGATGCTAATGAGATAGCATTCTCGAGCCATCCGCTGGTCTTCTTACATTATACCCACGCTTCCATCATCAGCGTCAAACTGAAGTTGAAGCACACATGGCGCAATGACAGCCTTTACCTTGTGTAAGGTAGGCCTCCCTAGGCTGACATTATAGGTTGTGGGCATGTCGACGACCAAGAAGTCCACCTCCAGGGTTCTTGCTTTGGCCTTATCTCTAAAGCGCAAGGGGAGATAGATCATCTCCGTAGGGTTCATCTCTTACCCCTCAAATCCTAAGATAGGATGTACCAAGCGAATGATTTTCGTCCCTGGATACTTCAGTTTTTTTAGACAACCCTAGGTAATGATGTCCATGGAACTTCCCATGTCCACAGAAATTCTTCGCACAATGGTGCTTGCTACCTTCATTTCTACCACTAGTGGATCATTGTGCGGGGAGGTGAAGCTTGGGCCTTCTCCGCCACCAAACACCATTGTGGGTATTTTAATTCGGCAGCAGCCTTGCTCACCTGTGAGAACCTACTGGGGCCCTCAAAGATGGACCTTTCACGAGGACCGAGTGAGGCCTTCCGCATATCCCCTGATGATAGTGGCCACTATCTCCATAGAGCATTCTTTATCCCGAGGCTCAGCAGGCACAGGCTTGCGCTCCTATCTAAGGAAACGCGGGCCTCCCTTCAAGAAAAGGTCGATCTGACCCCTATCTAGCAGCTCATGAAAGGCCTTCCTAAGCTCCCGACACTCAGCTGTCGTGTGCACCTTCTGCTTATAGAACTCACAATATTTTTGTGCATTGTGAGGCTTAGGTGCTGAGGTCATTGGGGACAACCTTTTAAGCATAGGATGTCCTCTCACTTCCACGAACATGCTTCGAGGCTCCGTGGTGAACCGAGGGTTGACGCTCTTAAGTCGTGGCCTCCTATCCCTTCAGTCAAGATTCCTATTGATGGGAGCCTCAGTCTTCTTTAGGGCGTCAGCACCTTCAGCACAAATCTCAGTGGCACAAAGGAAGTCAGTAGCTTTCCTCAATGCCTCTGCTAGGGTGGTTTCCTTTTGCTCTGAGGAGGAAAACTTAAATCGTCTACTCTTCAGACCATTTAGAAAGGAGGTGTATGCCATATGTCCTCCAGATCGGGGATTAAGACCGCCTCTTGATTGAAGCACTTGACGAAGTTGGCTGAGGACTCTTGCTGTCCCTGCTTGATTTTGGAGAGATGAATGCTAGTTCACCTCTCTTTGGGACTAGCGATGAATTGGCAATGAACCTATCAACCAAGTACTGAAAACACAGGACACTTCTTGGTACCAAGTCGTTGAGTCAGGACTGCACTATTCTCGAGGGGGACTTCGCGTACGTTCACAGTCAGAACGATGCTCCAGGGTCCATCATCATTCGAAAGCTTCTGCTAAAGGGCTCGAGGTCTACTTTTGCTCCTCGCACCAGGTGGTTCATCTGGAGTGTGCTGCATATGGCGTTGAGGCCATGGTTGACTTTGCAGGCCGTCCATGGCCTGGGCAGTGGTTATGTGGGGCATCAGCTACAATGGAACAGTATCGGTTCTCTCCCCGTAACTGGCCGTTTCTGTCGGCGTGAGGGGCCTCTCTTATCCCCTCACTGATAAGACACCATGGAGGAGTGCCTATGGGAGGGTTCGCAGCCAGTAGTGGGTATTTACCCAAAATGGGGAAGAGGCTTGGCGAAGCTTGCGACCTCCACTGCTTTCTTTACTTGTTCGGAAACCTGTTGCATAATTCTGTCAGTCATGGTGGACATGAAGTTCTTGAGTGTATCCACCATGACATAGGCCTCCTGCCAAGCCGGGGATGAGCCGACTGAATGGGGGTTCGCCCAGGAACTCTCTCCTGGCCTGTGCTCGTGTAGCTTCACTAACTACCATCATTCACTTTTCTCTCCCCACAGACTGCGCCAAATCTGTTTTGGGAGCTTCCCATACGTTGCTGGAGATGACGTAGGATAAGAGATCGGGCTTATATGATGGCACATACAGATCAGCTGACGGCCCTCTCTTCCTGTGTCAAACCGGCAAAAAAGGCACCCCCGGGTTATGGTCTGGGGAATGCCTCTCTGAGGTCAAGTGGAAGGAGGGTCCAGATGAGAGATAAATGCAGTAAATAGAGAGAATGTCAAAGGAAATTGTGTCAGAGTGTGGATCCTCTTTCCGAGGTGGATAGGTGAGTATTTATAGCTTTTGTAGCAAAAGGTAAGATGGTAATTTCATGCTTGGAAACCCCCAAAATCAGCTGCCAACTACTTACTCCGTTTGGGCCTTTGGTGGGAGTCCCAAGGGTTCCGCTAGGGCCCACTATGCCTAATTGGATATGGCCTGTGATTGGGAATACATGGGCCTTTCCTAGGAAAATCATATTTTCCAGATCAATAATGACAATTGAGATTCTGGGCACTTTCTCTTTTTTTTTTTTTTTTGTTTGAAGGCGAAGCAGAAAGCTGGTGCTAAGGGGCAACACATGACCATGTAGGTAATACCAATCAGAAAACACAGTTGGATAGATTTAGGTATTGTGTAACCATGTAGGCATTTGCTTAAAGGAAGAATCACCATGTCCATACATAATGAAAGAATGTAAGTTCAACAATGCATGTAGGATGTGAACATCATAAGCATGTTGAACCTGGACGTGGTTCATCGTGCTCATGTGTTATATTAGTTAAGCGCATATATGTGTTTCTTCTCGGCTAATAATGTTATAATCAAACTGAATATCCTCTAGTCTACAGCTTACCATTTTTGTTGATCAAGAAAGGCGTATTGGTGTATCTACCTTCTGATGACTCATATTTTTATGAGTAATTTCTTTCTCTATTTTGTACCTTTTTTGAGTCTTTGAGTCGTATTTCAAGTTAAAATAATGCATATTTTGCAAGATAAAAAGAATTCAAGTATAAACTCGAAATTTCAAACATGATCTGGCGGCCCAATCACACAGCATACCCAACGTCACATTTCTCTCTCTCCCTTCATGATTCAAGTGGCACAGCATGATTTTAGTTGCCCAAGTAAAATCAGCCATTGATGTAACGTGCTGGACTTGATCCAATTAGAAGAGGTAGATGATATTCAGTTGCTATTTTGGGAATAAAACTAGTGGATTTACATGAAAAGTGGGGAAGGAGGAGGAACAAATTCCACTATAAATGGAGAGGCAAGGGGGATCAATTGACCATCAATCATTCATCTCAATCTTTCTTCATTTTCACTCTTTTTTTCCTCCAATTGTTAATAATTAGAAAGAAATTGTGCTAGGCAAACATTATTTGAGTGGAGAGAATTAGAAGAAGATAAGGTATTTTGGCTATTTTTCTCTTTTCTTTCATCTCATTTGTGAGCCTAATTAGAGAGAGTTTGATATTTCGCTTTGTTAGTATTTTGTAACATAAACATCAAAGTTTGGCTGTAGGGATTGAAATATACTATTAGTTGAAATATGACTGGTCTAATTTTAATGGTATTTTCTCTACCTATGATCAGCTCGGTTGTTTATCTAAGATTGGGATGGATCCTTGATTCACTTTGTTCATTTTTCTAATTTCATTTGGGGTTAATATTATTGTCTTTTTTTATAGTGTAATTTTGAGTTGTTTAATTGATTTTAATTTATTACGCAAATTATTTCGATTGTTTATATTTGTTTTACAATTGATTAACTTGCTATCTCGTTTATTCATATTAGACCTTGTTAGCTAATATAATAATTATGCAATTGCATTTAAAATTTTTGGTTATTGGTTTATTAAGCAAGACTAGAAATTAGATGAATTATATCTAAATTGAATAATTCATGCTAACTACTAGTTGAGTTTGTCTATTAATAACTATAATTCATTTTTCTAATCCATTAACCTTCAGCTTATAGGTTAAGAGTTTTGAATAGGCTAATTAAACCCCAGTTGAATTTAGTAATTCGATATTAAGAGTTTTGGTGGAATCAAAATCCTAGTATCTTTATAAATTGATCTCTCTTTGCGTATTGATCAACATTTTCACTCTTATTCCCATTTTGTTTTCTTGATTATTGTTATTGTTGCTAACATCCTCAGTAATTCTCTTAACTAGTTGAGAAACGTAAAAGTCACTTTCATTCTTAAATGAGACATGACCTCAGAATACTTGTTTTGCTACAATCATCCTGTGCACTTGAAAGAAAGTCGGGTTTTTAAAACTACAAAAATCCACACCAAGTTTTTTACGCCGTTGTCGGAGAAAGAATAGTGATTTTGAATTTTCTTTTCCTTTTACTCTTTTTTTTAATTTTTAATCCTTCTCATTTACGCTTAATCTAACTCGCTACCGAGTTATTTCTTTTCTTCCCATCCTTTTATTTGTTTATTTGTTGTCTTTTATTTCATTTTATTCCATATTCTCTCCTAATCTACCCATTTTATTTTCATTCTCCCCGTTCCCTTTTAATCTTATTTGACTCTTTTTTTTCTTTTTTTTTCTTACTTTGTTTATTCCAGTTATTTCCCTTTAGTACCATTCAACCCCTTCCCTTTTATTTCATTTATTATTGTTTTTATTTTATTCTATTTTTCTTTTTGTTAATTTTTTCCCTTTGTTCTTTCTTTTATTTCATTTTATTTTATTGTTTAGTTTTTAGTTATTTGTTTTTTTCTCTTTCTTCCTCTCTTTTCTTCTTACTTGGTTTGGTGGTTATCACGGTGGTTTTTGATATTACTTTTGTGATTGCTTGTGGTTTTATATGCTTGGTAGATGCTCTTTATTTTTAGACCTTGAGGAATATGATCCTAAAATTGAACGTACCCTTAGTAAGATAAGAGAAAGGAAATGTGACTCTAAGAAAAGAATGACTGAAGAACAAACCCCATGACCTAAGCAATTTAAGGAGTATTTTACTCCCGCCACTTATGATTTACCTACAAGTACCTCTATGCCCACTATTAGGGGGCCATTTGAGATTAAACATTCCCTAATCCAAATGCTCCCGTCTTTTATGGGCTAAAGTCTGAAAACCCTTTTAAGCACGTTGATGCATTTTTGGAGATATGTTCCACTGTCTTCTTAAATGCTGTTTCTAATGATGCTTTTAGATTGCTATTTTTTCCTTTCTCTTTGAAAGATAAAGATAAGGCTTGGTTGGATATTAAATCAAATATCACCACTTGGGACCAAATGCAAAAGGAATGCTTGAAAATGTTTTTCTCGATTGGTAAACTGATCACTTTGAGACGTGCCATAACCACTTTCTCACAAAATAACAATGAATAATTGCATGAAAGTTGGAAAAGATTTAAAGAATTGTTACGAAGTCCCTCAGCATGAGGTTCCTCAGTGGCAACTCATTCAGAGTTTCTACTCTGGTTTAGATTAGCACAATAGGCAGATAGTAGATAAAGCAGATAGTAGATGCATCATGTGGTGGTAGTTTTCTATATAAGACCCCTACTGAAACTTGGGAGATATTTGAACATTTGAGTGAAAATTCACATCTACATGCCACTTCCTCATGTTCTGACTTGCCTAGACAATTAGCAACTAAAGGGCGAATTTATGATGCCTCACATTTGATTGACCATTCCAGTAAAGTTGACGCTTTGTCGAAGAAATTTGATAAATTGTTGTGCATGAACAAAATGGCTAATTCCTCTTCTATGCAAGATGTGTGTTCAAGTTGTGCTAGTCCTATGCATGCTTCTTTCGAATGTCCTTCTGTTGGTTATCTGATGTTGTAAATAAACAAGTGAATGCTACCCAAGGATTTTGTCTAACCATTAATCCTTACTCGAACACTTATAATCATGGTTGGAACAATCATCCTAACTTTTCTTAGGGTCTCAAATGTGGAGAATCCACAAGCCTAGTCTAGTAGACCTACATCTCATGGTTTTTTAGAACCCAAGTTATGCCCATCCACCACCTCTTCCACCTCCATCTAAGAGTTCAGAATTAGATAAGGTAGTTTATACCCTTAGTACCCTTGCTTCTACTGTCCAAAATGTGAATACTAAGGTCCAAGGAAATGAGTCTAAAATATAAATTGTAGATTCCCACTCACAATCTATAACTAAATTAGAAACCCAACTAGGAAAACTAGCCATAGCTATAAGTAAACGAAAAGAAGGAAAACTTCCAAGATACTCCATAGAGAATCCTAAAAGCCAATAATTTGAACAATTGAAAGCTATTATGGTTCTCGGGGGAGGTAAGAAAGTGGACAACAAAGTGAGTGAGAAGAAACATAATAAAAAGGAAAGATCAAAGACCAATGAGACTGACTGTGAAATTGAGAGTGATTCACCCCCTCCCTATAATGTGTCTGAAATCGTTGGGATATACAAGCCAAGGGTTCCTTACCCTCAAACTTTGAATGCATGCACCTTTCCCTTCTAGGAAAGACAAACACAGAGAGGATATACTAGAGACCTTTAAGCAAGTTAAGGTCAATCTTCCCCTTGCAAGCAATAAGACAAATCCCTGCTTGCACAAAATTCCTTAAAGACATGTGCACTTTTAAAAAAAAAAATCTAAAGATGACAAGTCTCCAACAGTTTTCTTAAGTGAACAAGTGAGCTCTATCTTGGTACATAACGCTCTGCCAAAGTTGAAAGATCCTGTGTTCCCACTATTTTATGATTTATTAGTAATCACAAAATTGAAGGAGTACTCTTGGTTTAGGCTCTAGTGTTAATTTGATACCATACTCTATTTACTTAGAGCTAGGGTTGGGTTAACTAAAACCTTCTAATTGTACCCTTCAACTTGCTGATAGGTCAGTAAGAACTCCTAGGGGGTGGATAGATGATGTCTTGATTCAAATTGACAAAGGCCTTTTTCCTATTGACTTTGTTATTTTGGACATAGACCCTAGTTATGCCTCTAAGCAGATCCTTGTTATTTTAGGACGCCCCTTCCTAGCCACAGCTAATGCTACCATTAATTGTAAGTCGAGAGTGATGGATGTCTCGGTTATGAATATGAGGGTTAGGCTTGATATTTTTAAGGCTTCTTCTTAACCTATGCTTGAAGATGAATCTGAATGTTTCTTTATTGATGTGATTGATGAAATGATTGAAGAGGCCTTACCTACTATTCTGAATAAAGATCCCATAGGAATCTGTCTTTCCCATGGCGATTTGGGGTTATTTGACTTAGGAAGTACAACAGGTGAGTTGGATTCTAATCTTGATTCTACACCTCATCTTTAGTCTTCTTCTTGGGTGTCCAATTATGAACCTTTTCCCCATTTGGCTAGTTTTCCTATAGTACCTTCTATTGTCTCCCTACCTAAACTTGAGTTGAAACCTTTCCCTAACTCACTCAAGGATGTGTTTTAGGGTCCTAAAGAGACCTAACCTATCATCATCTATAGTCTCTTATCCTGCGATCAAGAGAGAATTGATTCATGTCTTAATCGACTATAAGGGTGCTATTGGGAGGTTGGTTGCTGATTTGAAAGGAATTAGTCCTACTATTTGCATGCATAGGATTCACTTAGAAGACGATGCTAAACCTATTAGGTAAATGCAACAAAGATTGAACCCTCATATAAAAGAGGTTGTCCAGAAAGAGGTAGTAAAACTTTTAAATGCAGGTATTATCTACCCTATTTCTAATATTCAATGGGTCAGTCCAATCCAAGTGGTCTCTAAGAAATCTGACATAACTGTAATGTAAAATAATGACGGTGAACTAGTTCCTAATAGACAGACCACGGGGTGGAGGGTGTGCATTGATTATAGAAAGCTAAATTCTATCATTAGAAATGACCATTTTTCCCTCCCCTACATTGACCAAATTTTGGCAAAATTAGATGGATAAAGCTTTTACCATTTCTTAGGTGCGATTTAGGTTAAAATCAAATACCTGTCTATACTGAGGATCAAGATAAAACCTCCTTTAGATGCCCTTCAGGTACATTCGCCTACAGGAGGATGCCCTTTAGGTTATTTAATGCACCTTCCACATTCTAAAGATGCATAATGGCCATATTTTTCAATTACATTGATAGGTTCATTGAGGTGTTTATGGATGATTCTATGTCTTTAGTTTGTCATTTAAGGAATGCCTTGCTAATTTATCCACCGTTCTTAAAAGATTTGAAGAAGTGAATCTTGTTTTGAGTTGGGAAAAGAGTCTTTTTATGGTCCAAGAAGCGATTGTATTGGGTCATGGAGTGTCTGAGAAGTGAATTGAGGTTGATAAAGCCAAGATTGATCTGACCTCTAATTTTTCTGTTCCCACCTCTGTGAAGTAGGTTAGATCTTTTCTTGTCTATGCTAGATTTTATAGGAGATTTATTAAGGACTTCAGCAAAATGGCTCACTTACTTACTAACCTCCTTTCTATATATACTCTTTTTGTGTTTGATGAGTCTTATATAGAGGATTTTAGAAAGCTTCGATCTCTGTGAGTGTAAACCCCTATTATGTAGCCCTCTGATTTTTCTCTTCCTTTTGAGATTATGTACGATGCATCTAAATTTGTTATTAGGGCTATTTTGGGTCAAAGGGTGAATAAAATTTCTCATGTCATTTACTATGCTAGTAGAACTCTAACTGATGCTCAAAAGAATTATTCTATCACTGAAAATGAGTTGATAGCTATAGTTTTTATACTTGATAAATTTCTTTCATACCTTCTGTGTTCAAAAGAGATTGTATTTACTGATCATGCTACATTAAGACATTTATTAGCTAAGAATGACAGCAAACCTAGACTCATTAGATGGATTTTGTTGCTACAGGAATTTGACCTTAAGATTAAAGATAAGAAGGGTTCTGAAAATTTGGTTGCAAACTATTTGTCTAGGATCTTCACTGAGTATACCAATGATTTAGTGAGATTTTCTGACCATTTTTTGATGAGCAATTGTTTGCTGTGTGGCATACCCCTCTCCTTTGGTTTGCTCATATTGTGAACTACCTTACCACTGATAAGATTCCTCCCCACTGGTCCAAACAAGAGAAAGATAGGTTCTTTTCACAAGCAAGATATTAATATTGAGAAGATCCTTACCTTTTTAAGCATTGTTTAGATCAAGTGGTTTGTAGATGTGTCCCTGAGGGTGAAATTTATAACATCTTGACCTTTTGTCGCTCTTATGCTTGCGGTAGTTACTTTGGATGACGTAGGATAGCTACTAAAGTCCTACAAAGTGGGTTCTTTTAGCCCACTCTGCTTAGAGATGCTCACAATTTCTATCTTTCTTGTGAGCTCTATAAACGTACGAGTGCCCTGTTCTATCATCATATGATGCCCCTTTTTCCTATTCTGATTGTTGAGATATTCGATGTATGTGGCATTGATTTCATGGGTCCCTTTCACCCATCTTTTGACTTTGTTTACATACTTGTTGTTGTCGATTACATGTCAAAGTGGGTTGAGACCCTAGCTACTAGGATCAATGGACAAAAGGTTGTGGTCAAGTTTGTAAAAGAATGCATCTTCTGTCGATATGGGACCCCTAGAGCTCTCATTAGTGATGGAGGTAGTCATTTTTGTCACAAATATTCGAGAATTTGCTTAGAAAATATTCTATGACTCACGAAATAGCTACTCCCTATAACCCTCAAACTAGGGGTCAAGTTGACGTGTCTAATCGGGCGATTAACTCCATACTTGACAAAATGGTTCGAACCCGATAGAAAAAACTGGTCTTTGAGAATGAACGATACTCTTTAGGCCTATCACACTGCTTGCAAGACCCCGATAGAGATGTATACTTTACGACTTCTTTTTGGTAAGCCCTGTCACTTGCCAATCGAGTTAGAACATCGTGTTTTTTGGGCTATTAAAGCTTTTAATTTTGATATGAAACTAGCGGCTTCTATTTGAAGGCTTCAATTAAATGAATTGAATGAATTGCATAACGAAGCCTATGAAAATGTTAAGATTTATAAAGCTAAAACCAAATCTTCTCATGACAACATGATTTGTAGAAAATCCTTTGACCCTAACTAGAAGGTTTGGCTTTTTAATTCTAACTTTAAACTGTTTCTTGGCAAGTTAAGATCTAGATGGGATGGTCCTTTTGTAGTCCAACAAATGTTTCGTTTTACAGCGGTCAAAATTTTGAACCCCCAAGATGGTCGTGTGCTTACAGTCAATGGTCAATGATCAATGCCTGAAACCTGTTGTGACTAACGAAATTGAGTCTAGTGTGATTGAATCCATCAATCTAGTAGACCAAGGCTATTATAATTAATGGATGGGACCTTGTTTGGCTGAAGACATTAAACTTAGCACTTATTGGGAGGCATCCCAATCTTTTTAAATGAATTTGAGTTATTCTATTATATTTTATGTTATTTCTTTCCATTTTGTGATGGTTTCAAAGGCTTATTTGGAGATGGCTCCTTAGGTGTGATTACAAGTGCTTTCCTCACACTAGCAGGCTGTTCTTTTTCTCCATCTCTCTCTTTATAATTGTTTTCTACATTAAGGACAATGTAAGGTGTAGGTATGAGGGGAGGCAAATAAAAATATCTTTTAAAAAAATTGAAAACTTTTTGTGAACTTGATGTTGTGAAGAGACTAGAATTGTTGATTCTGTGTTTTCAACTCTTGGTTATGTTGATGTGATTCATGTGACCCATGCGAATTTGAGAATATTTTTAGTTTTAACTAGTTAATGGCCAAAATGTTTGCTGCGTTCTTGTTAAAATGTAACTAATTTTGAGTGTGAGATGAACCCTATTTTTAATAACATAATGAGTACGAAATAAGTGTTGCATTCCCCATTTGGCTTTCCAAATTGTTGATTGAGAAATAAATTGAATCAAATCAAGTTCCGATTCTGGTATCAATGTTCAGGTTCTATCTTTATTCATATCTTTAATTGCCTGAATATATACTAACTTCTTATCTAGGTGTCATCTTTATCCATATCTTTATACACCTAAAACATGAAACACATGGAATCAAGTGAGCTTTGAAGGAAAAAAGAAAAAACTAACAAATTGGTTTGGCATTGGGGACTTAATTTTAAAGATACTCTTGTGATTTCTATATGGGGTGAAGTCTTGTGCTTACAGCTTGCTACATGTTTGACATTGAATGCTTAATTTGCTTTGGTCTTGGCCTATTAATTTGGTTAAAATTGGAAATGTTCAATAAAAGTTCTGCGGGTTAGTATTCAGTTGATCTCTAAGATTCAGCGGATACACATACTTGGATTCTCTAATTGTCTTCCCTATATCTTGTTTTACTTGATGGACTGAATATATGCATTCTTTGCTCAAGGACTAGCGAAGTTATGTGAGGGATTTGATACCTCATATTTTCATGAGTAATTTGTTTCTCTATTTTATACTTTTTTGAGTTTTTGAGTTTTATTTCAACTAAAAATAATACATGTTTTGTCTTTGAAGGTAAAAAGCGAGATAAAGAAGAATTCAAGCATACACTCGGAATTTGAAGCATGATGTGGCAGCCCAATCACAGAGCTTACCCAACCTCACATTTCTCTCGCTGCCTTCATGATTCTAGGGGCCCAGCATGATTTTAGTTGCCTAAGTAAAATCGGCCACTGATTTAACATGTTGTACTTGATCCAATTAGAAGAGGTGGATGATATTCAGTTGCTATTTTGGGAATAAAACTAGTGGAGAAGGAGGAGGAGCAAATTTCACTATTAATAGAGAGATAAGGGGCATGAATTCATCATCAATCGTTCATCCCATTCTTTCTTCATTTTCACTCTTCCCTTCCTCCCATTGTTAGTAATTAGAGAGACATTGTGCTAGGCAAAAATTATTTGAGTTGAGAGAATGAGAAGAAGATAAGCTATTTTGGCTATTTTTCTCTTTTTTTTAATCTCATTTGTGGGCCTAATTAAAGAGAGTTTGATCTTTCACTGTGTTAGTATTTTGCAACATAAACATCAAAATTTGGTTATAGGAATTGAAACATACCATTAGTTGAAATATGACTAATCTAAATTCAATGATATTTTCTCTCCCCATGATCGGTTGGGTTGTTTATCTTGGATTGAGATGGATCCTTGGCTCACCTTGTTCATTTTGCTAATTTCATTTGGGGTTAATATTATTGTCTTTTTTTATTACGTAATTTTGAGTTATTTAATTACTTTTAATTTATTATGCAATTTATTTCAATTGTTTGCACATGTCGTTTTACAATTGATTGACTTGCTATTTCATTTATTCATATTAGATCTTATTGGCTAATATAATAATTATGCAATTGCATGTAAAATTGGTTATTGATTCGTTAAACAATACTGAAAATTAGATAAATTATGTCTAAATTGAATAATTTATGCTAACTACCAGTTGAGTTAGTTTATTGACAACTATAATTTATTTTTCTAATATATTGACCCTAAACTTGTAGCTTAAGAGTTTTGAAGAGGCTAATTAGACCGCAATTGAATTTAGTAATTCGATATTAAGAGTTTTGGTGAAATCAAAATCCTAGTATCTTTCTAAATTGATCTCTCTTTACGTATTGATTAACATTTTCTCTCTTATTCCCATTATTGTTATTGTTACTAATCTCTTCAGTAATTCTCTTAACTAGCTGAGAAAAGTAAAAGTCACTTTCGTTCTTTGCTTAACACGACCCCGAAATACTTGTTTTGCTACAATCAACTTGTGCACTTGCAAAGAAGCCGTGTTTTTAAAACTACGAAAATCCACACCACTGTCCATCACGCCACTACTTTGTATCAGATTGCAAACCAAAAAAACGAAAGGACCATAAATATAAACAAGAATTTTGTTATATTTACGTTCATAAGGATTAGAGAGAAGTCTAGGTTATATTAAGATCTAAGGGTTCCAATACAAGCCGTAGAAGTAGTTCAACCGACACGCACACAACTACCATTATGTACAAAGTCAGTGACACTGCTGACTGGTTCTCCAATAGGGATACGGTTCTTGCAAAGAGTTCTCAAGTATGAGCCTTCCAAACTAGAAGTTCCCAAACTGGGTTCACACCTAGATAGCATGGAGCCCTTGACATAATAACTAGTATAGTGGTATATTATTGGATCTAAAAACCTGCACTTACATTTGTATAAGTGATTACCAGTAGGGGTTTGCTAAATGCATGAAAGATAAGTAAAATAGAGACCTTTCCAGCTATCTCGTTGGCTAAGGAGTGGCTTGTGACTATAAATGATATGCCACGAGGAACAATCGTGTGCTAGTTCATTCATTTACAAGTTATTTTGGCTTTCTTGTGAACTGTCAGAATTCACACTTACGTGTCACAGACGGCAACACAAGTTTATAAAAATAAATAATGTCGAGATCTTGTCTATACCTGACCATTAGACCTGTCAGTTCGAGCGAGCGGGTAAAATACGGGTCGGGTCTATTCGGATTTGGGTAAATTACGGGTCGGATATATTTTGGGTTCAAATAAAATATGGACGGGCGTATTTCGGTTTTACAGGTTTCTAGTCAATCTGGCGGGTTCGGAGATCTTTTTTAGTGAATTATTTCTTTTTTATCAAAATCAAAATCTCAGCATATTTATTACTTAAAATTGTATGTATTTAATGAACAAGTATTGTAATTATAATTTCTTAAAAGAATATCAAAAATATTCAAACTTTGCAATATGATATATTGATATATTTCATGTACGTGTGGAAAATGAGTTATGTTTGGATGAGTTGGCCTGTATATTAAAATATTAATAATGGGTCAGGTCAGTTATGGGTCAACCCATCCAAAGCATATTAATGGGCTGGAATGATTTGACTCATTAATAATCTATTTAATAATTCTATATTTTGTTAATTAACCTACCATTACCTAATTAGGTATACTTTATTCGTGGGTCGATCCTAATAGAAACACTAATTGGCCCATTGTGCAATAGCGACATCAAGTTCGAGACCAATTAGAAGTAAACCAAACGAAAGAATATAATAGTTGCACAACATATGACAATTATCTATTAATTATAACATCAAAATTTTAGATTATTACAAAGTAATATTATTTAAAATGCAATAAGATGTGTTCACTTCACTAAGAATATAATAGTATGACTTGTATATTTTTAATACTTATCTCATTCTAAATTAATTTTCTTAAAACTAGGTATTTACTTCATGCTTATTTTCTAAAATTGTTTCATTTATGGATTGTATATGTTGTTACTTTATGAGAATGAGTTTGGAAAAGAATAGTTACCATCATACAATTTGTAAAAGGATGCAATAATTGTATATTCTCTCTAAACGATTCATCATAATGAAAACTATTATTGTTAAGGGAAAAATTAAAGAAAAATAAAAATAAGGATAATATTTGGGTTGAACAAGCAGGTTAGGGTTCAGGCTGGGTCAGATTTGGCCTAAAAATTTGCGCATTTTTTAGGTTCGGTTTATTTCAGGTTTAGGTTGAGAAAAATCACATTGAAAACCGAAAATTTTTGTGCGAGTTTGGGTCAGGTCTGTTTTTACTTGGTCTACTTACCATTTACGATGATGAACATGGGAGTATTGTTTGTATCTGCCTTGCCATCGGCCACTAGTCTGTACCACATTGCCCAAAAAAATAACAAAAAATTATGGAAAGGACTAGAATTATAAACAAGTTTGTGCACTATATTTGCGTTCTTTTAGGGCAAACGGATTAGAGAGCAGTGTAGGTGATATCCAATCCAAGGGTTCTATTACAAGCCATAGAAGTAGTTCAACCGACACCTACACTACTACCATTATATACAAAGTCAGTGACAATGTTGACTGGTTCTCCAATAGGGATACCGTTCTTGCAGTTCTCAAGTACAAGCCTTTCGAACAGGAAGTTCCCAACCTGGGTTCGCACCTAGATAGCATGTTGTCCTTGACATAATGACTAGTACAGTGGTAAATTATTGGATCTAGAAACCAACACTAATTAGACAGTATATTTATATAAGTGATTACTG
>NCQV01071812.1:2352-19714 GCA_002740545.1 Lophocereus schottii
GCTTAAACCCGAAAGTTGACATCATGAGGATTCCAAAATTGTGAAAATATTAGACTTAAGCCACAATGTAGCTTAAGAAATGAGGTGCACGAAACCGGGCATTTTTTTAGCCTTTTAGCCCGTTTGCTGCAGTTTATCTTCTAACAAAATGTGAGCCATCTTCTTCAGTTGGGACCTTGTTCTTGGACGTGTTGGACTTGATTCTTCATGGTCAACGTCTTGGCTAGGTAGGATTCCATCAGATCTTCCAGCTTGGAATTCTTTCTCTCTTTCATGCTTTCCATCAATCCTCACTCAAATACATCATATTTGGTATTAGAGCAAAGGTTTCACGTTGGCCTGGTACGCCCATTACCTTGCACAATCAGTTCACTCATCCTCAAACACGTGAACACAAACCGACTATTTTGAGCCTTGTCCAACCAGCAATTTAGCACGGTCACCCCGTGTCCTTCAGCACGCCCGTGCCACCTTCAGTTGATGTACTTCACTTGTCAAAGTAATCTCGAACAAGCATGACTCTAGAGGAGAGGTTTGAGGCTTTGATAAAGCAAAATGAGTCCTTGGCTAGCAAAATTCGAGAGGACTTGCAAAAGAATCAACAGACTCAAGCTCAAAATGAATATTTGACGAAGCAACTCGGTTCAGTCTTAAAGCAAAAATAGAAGTTGAATAAAGACACTCTTCAATCTGAAGCAAGAGCACGTGAGCAAGCCTTCAGCCATGAGGTTGAATCCTCAAGTGAAGAAGAACCAGTCAGAATGGCTAGGGGAGAGCCATGATTTTAAGCAAACACTAATGATTTCAGGGTGGAGGTTCCTCAATTTGAAGGTAAACTTGATCCTAATGAGTTCCTTGATTGATTACATGCAGTTGAAAGAGTTTTTGATTATAAAGACGTTCCTAATGATAAGAAGGTTAAGAGGTAGTGGCCTTGAGACTTAGGAAATACGCATCTTTATGGTGGATAGACTTGAATGCTAAATGGTTAAGGGAGAGGAAGTCCAAAATCCATACTTGGGAGAAGATGAAAACCAAACTCAAAGCACGGTTTCTTCCTCCTACTTATGTCCAAGATTATTATTCTTAATTTCATAACCTTACTGAAGGTAATATGAGTGTTGAAGGATACACACGTGAGTTTGAGAAATTACTAATCAAGTGTGATATTCAAGAACCTGAAGAACAAACATAGTTAGGTACTTAGGAGGTCTTGATCCCAGGTAGTCTAATGTGGTTAAATTGCAATCCTATGCTTCATTTGATGATGTTTGCGTGTTGGCTCATAAGGTGGAACAACAAAAGAAAGCAAAATAGGCCTTTAAGCCTCAAAACACATGGCCTTTAACTTGGAACCAACCTTTAAAAAAGGGAGTTCTAATCCTACTCCTAAGCCACAAAATCCATCCCCTTCCTTCCCACAAAGAGCCCCAGGACAACAAAGAACCTAAGCACTACAAAATAGGCCTCATCCTAACCCCGTGAGCAAGAGAAGGTGTTTTAAATGTCAAGGGCTTAGACACATTGCTTCAGAGTGTCCAAATAGAAAAGTTATCACCCTGGCCGATTGGGCAACCGTAAAGGAAGAGTTTGAGGAAGAAGAAAAGGCATGTGAAAGTGAGCCAAAACTTGAGGAAACTCAAGATGAAGTTATTGGAGAGGCTAATGAAGGAGAGCTCTTAGTTTTGAGAAGAGTTCTAAGTAATCAAAAGGGAGTACAAGATGAACAAAGAGAGAACATATTCCACACACGATGTACTGTGCAAGGGAAGGTGTGTCCTTTAAATATTGATGGAGGGAGTTGTGCCAATGTAGTTCCTCTAAGCATGATTAAGAAGCTAGGCCTACAAGCTATAACTCATCCACATCCTTACAACACCCAAGTTGAATCGAGGCAAAGGAATTCAAGTAAACTCTCATTGCTTGATTACTTTCTTCATTGGAAAGAACTACCAAGATGAGTTATGGTGTGACGTAATTCCAATGGATGCTTGTCATATGCTGTTAGGAAGACCTTGGTTGTATGACCGAAAGGTTATGCATAATGGTTACCTAAATACCTACTTATTTTCCAAAGATGGCAAGGAAATCACCTTAGCCCCATTATCCCTATCTAAACTCCACCAAATTGAGCCATAAAAAAAAAAAAACCCAAGAACATGGATTGCGTACTGTCCGTGAGTGAGCCTATTCTAAAGGAATCTCAACATGAGTTTAAGGCCTAAAAAGAGTGGATACTAACCATGCAAGATGAACCAGAAAATTTGCTAGCCACTCACCCCACATTACAAGAACCCTCGTTAAAAACTTCTGTCACTTGTTTCCTGAGGAGATACTTATGGGTTTTACCTCCTATAAGAGACATTCAACATCACATTAATCTTGTTCCAAGTTCCATCCTACCAAACAAGCCAGCATACAGGATGAATCTAAAAGATACGATGGAGATTTAAAGACAGGTAGAAGAACTGCAGGAGAAAGGCTTGATACGTGAGTGTTTGAGTCCATGTACCGTTCCAGCTCTTTTAGTGCCTAACAAGGACGAAGGAATGAGAATGTGCGTTGATAGCAGGGCCATCAACAAGATCACAATCAAGTATAGGTATCCCATACATAGACTTGAAGACATGCTAGATGAGTTGTATGGTTCTAAAGTGTTTTCCAAGATTGATCTTCGAAGTGGATACTACCAAATCAGAATCAGAGAAGGTGACGAGTGGAAGACAGCCTTCAAAACTAAGGGTGGGCTCT
Source organism: Lophocereus schottii (assembly GCA_002740545.1). Classification (NCBI taxonomy): domain Eukaryota; kingdom Viridiplantae; phylum Streptophyta; class Magnoliopsida; order Caryophyllales; family Cactaceae; genus Lophocereus; species Lophocereus schottii. Next base: position 5,104 of record NCQV01071812.1, read on the forward strand.
ATGAGTGGTTGGTAATGTCCTTTGGACTTTCTAATGCACCTAGTACTTTCATGAGATTAATGAATCAGGTGTTTAGACTGTACATTGGAAAGTTTGTGGTAGTGTACTTTGATGATGTTTTGATATACTCTAAGAATGAGCATGAGCATCAAGATCATCTAACTCAGATTATGCTTGTCTTAGAACGTGAGAAGCTATTTGGTAACCTTAAGAAATGTGTATTTTTTTCCCTTGAAGTTACATTTCTTGGTTATATTTTTACTGGTGAAGGTGTTAAGGCAGATGAAAACAAGGTAGAAGCCATTCGGTCTTGGCCTATGCCTAAGAGTATACATGATGTTTGAGCTTTCCATGGTTTAGCTTCTTTACCGGAGATTCATTCGTGGTTTTCGTGCCTTTATGGCTCCTGTGACTGAAGTTATCAAGGGTACATCATTTATATCGACACCAAAAGCATAAGCTGCCTTCGAAGAGATCAAAACAAGACTTACTCAAGCACCAGTTCTATCCTTGCCATGCTTCAGTAAGGTTTTTGAAGTGGAATGTTATGCCTCTGGTGTTGGCATTGGTGGAGTTCTTACTAAGGAAGGTAAATCTCTAGCCTTCTTTAGTGAGAAATTGTGTGATTCAATAAGAAAGTACTCCACTTACGATAAAGAATTCTATGCGATTGTGAGATGTCTAGAGCATTGGAGTCATTATCGTATTGCAAGTGAGTTTAACTTACATTCTCACTATGAAGCATTGAAGTATATCCAAGGGCAGCATAAGTTGAACTCACGGCATGCCAAGTGGGTTGAGTTTATGCAATTATATCACTTCACCATCAAGCATAAGTCAGGTAAACTTAATCAAGGTGCAGATGCTCTATCTTGGAGGCATCTCTTGTTATTTCAATTAGATGCTTGTGTACGTGGTTTTGAGCATCTAAAGGCTTTATATGACAGGGATGAAGACTTTGGGGAGTTACATGCTGAATGTTCTAAGCACCCCAACGGAGACTTTCTAATCCGGGAGAGATTTCTGTTCAAGGGTACACGGCTGTGTGTACCAAGGTGCAGTGCAAGGGAGCTTCTAATTAGGGAGGTTCATGGAGGATCAGCAGATGGGCACTATGGAGAAAATAAGACTATCACCATGTTAAGAGAGCACTACTTCTGGCCGGCTATGGAAAGATATGTACAGGACATACTTAAAAGGTGTGGAACTTGTCAAGTGGCAAAGAGTCATTCATTACCCCACAGTTTGTCCACACCCTTACCAATCCCCACTTCACCATAGATTGATGTAAGTATGGACTTCATTCTTAGATTGCCTAAAACACAAAGGAACAAGGATTCTATTTTTGTTGTTGTTGATAGGTTTTCTAAGATGTCTCATTTCATTCCGTGTAATAAAACAAATGATACTACACACATTGCTGAGTTGTACTTTAAGGAAGTAGCAAGATTGCGTGGTATTCCTAGGTTAATTGTTTCTGATTGGGATAACAAGTTTTTGTGTCATTTTTGGATTACTTTGTGGAAAAAGTTAGGCACTAAGTTGAAGTATAGTATTACTTGTCATCTATAAACTGATGGGCAAATTGAAGTTACTAATCTAACCTTTGGAACACTCCTAACAGCTTTGATTAGGCATCATGCCAAGGCTTGGGATTTGCTTTTACCCCATATAGAGTTTGCTTACAACAGGGCACCCAGCAAGGCTACAGGTCTTTCCCCATTCAAGGTGGTCTATGGACTTGATCCCCTTAGTACACTTGATCTTACACCACGATCAACGGACTAGAAGCCAAGTGCTGATGCAGCATGAAGGGTAGATTCATGAGTTGGTAAGGAGTAAGATTAAGTAGACTAATGAAGCCTATCAAGCTCAAGCCAACAAGCACAGGAAGAAGATGGTTTTTCAGCCTGGAGACCTTGTGTGGATCCACCTCAGGAAGGAGAGATTTCCATTTAAAAGGAAGAATAAGCTTATGCCACGAGCAGATGGTCCCTTTGAGGTACTTGAATATATTAATGACAATGCTTACAGGGTTGATTTACCAGGTGACTATGGAGTTTCATCCACATTTAATGTAGCTGACTTGAAAGCATACCATGAAGACGATTACCTTGCTGATTTGAGGATCAAATCTTCTCAACAAGGGGAGGATGATGGACTCCCCACCACCATTGATAATGAAGAAGGTCTAACATGTCCTATAAGGTTCATTTCAAGCTCCGAAGTCCAAGCATTGGCTCGCATTGTGGAAGAAGCTTAAAGCAGGCACCCGGGTTCAAAGATCAGTTTATACCCGGTTTTGTTCACTTAATTACTTAAGATATATTATAGCTCAAGCCCTGAATTTTTGCATTTTTCGAAACCTTAAGATGTTCCCTTCCAATCTCCAGTATCAATTCCCAATGATACACACCGAAAGAGGGGAGATCAAGGTCATTTTCTAAACCAACTAGTTTTACACGTATTTCGCACGGTTTAATGTTTGAGTAAGATTGACCCACTTAAACCTTGTTTAACCTTAATTTATTGATTGAGGGGGTTTATACACATCCTAAAATTTCCCCCCCATGCCCCGAAAAGCAAATCATCTTCACGTTTGTTAAGGTTAAATCAAGTCCCAAAACCGGCTGAGATCCTACCTGTGAGCCCGGTTTAGTGCTGCCGGTTCTTTTTACCTTCTACCATGGGTTTGCTTTATCTTAGCTGAGTTGGCAAACGTCCCAAGGTTTCTAGAAGACCAATGATCAGCTGCAAAACAAGAACTCCTTGAGAAGAGCAACCAATGAGAAGAGAGTTGCAAAGGAAATTATCTCTTGCTTCCTACTGGCCAGCCGAAAAGGGGCCTATACTTTACAGCTGTGCACATAGCTTTAGCTGGGTTTTATGGTTGTTTAAGCTTAAGGATGAGCTAATTATATTGTAATAATCATTTGGCTTACTTTCCTTAATGCTTTGAGTGTAATTAAGCTAGCTTGAACAATGGTTTGTAACCGATTAATCATAACCGGGTCATTACTGTGGTTAACACCTTTCCTCCTTAGGAAGGGAAGGTTTAGTGAGGTGATAGCTTGAATGCTTGCTTGCTTGGTGTGTAAACTAAAGGGAACATAGGACCATGGCTCATTCATATTACACTTCGAATGAAAAACTCTTTGAGAGCATTTGCCTTCTCATGCTCAAAGCTTCACTTGCTTATCCTTAATCCGGTCAATTAAGGTGGTGATCAAGTAAGTCCTAACCTTGACTAAGTGGTGATTCTGTATCTTAATCGAAGATTAGGGACCTTAAGCTTGCATTTGGGGGTGATTTTGCATCCAAATTATGAGNNNNGCTCTATCCATTTCAAGTTACAAGTGCACGGGTTCAAGGAGAGCAAAGCTGAAATTTCTGTTTTCAATCTATGAGTTTGTGGTCTTCTAGCTTGGAATTCATTCTCTCTTTCATACTTTCCATCAATCCTCACTCAAATACATCACCGTCTTCCGCTCATCCCCTTCTCTAATCCTAATTGGGCATTAGCCATTCCTCAAATCCACCTTAGAGAACACACTTGAGCCATGTAGTTCATCAAGTATATCCTCAAGCTGTGGGATAGGATATCTATACTTGATGGTTATGTTATTGATTGCCTGGCTATCTACACACATTCGCATACTCCCATCCTTCTATGGGACTAACAAGGCTGGCACCGCACATGGACTAAGGCTTTCTCTCACTAATTCCTTGGTTACCAATTCTTCTACTTGCCTTTGGATCTCCATGGTCTCCTTAGGGTTCATTCTATAGGCCGGTTTGTTGGGAAGTTTGGCCCCGGGGATGAGATCAATGTGGTGTTAGACGGGTCTTTGTGGGGGTAGGCCGGAGGGTATTTCCTCGGGAAAGACATGGGCAAAGCGTTCAAAGAGTGAGATAGCTATGGGATGAGAGGGTAGGGGTGCCTCGGATTCTCCTAGCGAGGCAAGAATCCACTCCTTAAAGACCTTGAATTTATGATGGGATGCCTTAAAGAGGGGTTCACCGAATGTGAGGAGTAAATCCGAATGGTCTTGGTTCTTTTGTGGCTTAATTTTGTGAAGTTGGGAAGGGCTTAAGGGGGGGAGGGTGATCTTCTTCCCATCTTTATGAAAGGTGTAGGCATACAAAAGGCCATCATGCATCACCTTTTGGTCAAATAACCATGGTCTCCCCAACAAAAGATGACATGCGTCCATAGGAATGATGTCACACCATAATTCATCATGATAACTCTTACCAATGAAAAACGAAATCAAACATCTCGAATTAACTTGCAAACCCTTACCTTGGTTAAGCCATTGGATGTTGTAGGGGTGGGGACGGGCCGAAGCTTGAAGACCTAGCTTCTCCACCATGCTCAAGGAAGCAACATTCGCATAACTCCCCCCATCGATGATGAGAGAGCATACTTTGCCTTGGACGGTGCATGTTGTATGGACTATGTTCTCCCTTTGTTCTTCCGAGTCTCCCTTTTAGCTACTCAAGGCTCTTCTTACTACTAGTAACTCTCCTTCATCTACTTCCTCTACGACCTCCTCTTGTTCCTGCATGAGGTACACGCCCTTTTCCTCCTCCTTTTCTTCCTCCTCGTATGCCTCCCATTCAGCCAAGGAGATAATTCTTCTATTAGGACATTCCGAGGCTATGTGACCTAGGCCTTGGCATTTGAAGCATCTCCTATTGTTCATCGGAGAGGGGTTAGGCTAGTTTGGAGGGGGTTGGTTCTGTTGATAGGCTTGGGACGTTTATGGAGTAGAGGGAATAGGAGCCGAGGGCTTAGGAGCTGGATAAGAACTCCCCTTGTTGTGAGGTTGGCTCTTAGGGAAAGACTTAGGAAGGTCTCTTTTGTGGGGCTTGGCTTTTCTTTGTTGCTCAACCTTGTGGGCTAGGACACACACCACATCAAAAGTTCTGTGTTGTTACAATTCAACCAAATGAGCATACCTAGGATCAAGTCCCCCTAAGTACCTCACTATGGTTTGCTCTTCGGCCTCTTTAAGATCACACTTAATCAACAACTTCTCAAATTCTCTAGTATACTCCTCAGCACTCATATTACCTTGAGTTAGGCTATGGAGTTGAGAGTAACTATCTTGAAGATAGGAGGGTGGCAAGAAACAGGCCCTGAGTTTGGGCTTCATCTTCTCCCAAGTCCGGATCTTCGCCTTCCCTTGTCTTGCTCTTTGGCCACACAAGTTAGACCACCAAAGGGAAGCATGCTTACGGAGTCTGAGGCCAATGAGTTTCGCCTTCTTTTCCTCCGGGATTTCCTTGCAATAGAAAATCCTTTCAACAGTTTGGAGCCACTCTGAGAACTCGTCGGGATCAAGTCTTCTGTCAAATTTCGGAACCTCAACCTTGATGTCCGTAAAATTTGATGTATTCCTTCTATTCCTTCTTGGCCTTTTATAAGGATCCCCCTCACTTGAGGAGTTCAAGTGATGGCCTTCATCATGGTTGTCTTCTTCTTGGTCAGATTCGGAGGAGTTGGAGGAACGAGAACTTCTAAGCTCCTTTTGTCTTTGCTTCATGGACTCTTCAAGTTGGCGCCTTAGATACTCATTGTGGTTCTTGATTTCTTCATTTTGTAGTCTTAAGGCATCCTAATTCTTTATGAGGGCTTCAAACCTCATGCTAGTAGACATCTTGACTCTTGCAATGGAGAGTTGTGATTTAGGGGACAGATAAGCAGTGGCACGGTTGTGCTATGTAGCACGGGTGGGCCTTGCTAAAATGCTAGAATAGGATGGCAAGGTAGAAAGGTGGCACGGTTGTGTCTTAGTGGCACAGTGTGACCATGCTGAACTTCTGCCTGGCATAGTTGAAACAGCCGGTTGTGGTTTATATTTTGAGGATGTGTTTGGGCTTACGTTTAGGGAAGTTTGAGGGCGAAAACTAGGCCAAGCAGAGACTTGCTTTAATACCAAATACGATGTATCTTAAAGGGGAGCATCAAAGGGGAAGAAAAACATAATACAAGCAAGAAGGGAATGGAGTAGCAAACTTTGAAATCACAAACTCAAACTATAACTTCGTGGGATAAACCGAGGCTAACACAAATCCTTGGATACAGATTCACCACCAAGGCCTATGCTAGGGTCCTTAACGACCTCTTGGATACAGAAACACCACCAAGAAGAAGCTAAGACTCCTGCTAGAACACCACCCTACCCAGCCAAAGATAGAGATAAGCTAGAAGAGAGTTTGAGAGTTCAAAGGAGCTAGGGCTGAACTTTATTCAACATACAAGCTAAAGTCCTTGTACAAGGTAGCTTGGGGGCTATATAATCCCCCCCTAACACTACACATTAGCCACAAATTCAAAATAGCAAGCTAAACTAGGTACATTTTGGAAATCCAAAACAAACTACAAAAGGGAAGATTGAACCATGGCTTGATAACACTTCATTGTTGATCTTGAGGATGAGTTATCGACTTAGGAAGCGTAGGGGCCTCAATCAGCTTCAAAGTGCACTAATCAAGTCATTTGCAAGTGGATTAGACCTTGATAAGAGCAAAATACCTCAAAAAGCAGAACATGGCAGCTGGCTGCCCTGAATCGGGTAAAAGGGATTTTCTTCCCTTACTTTACTGGTTAATAGCTCCTTATAAGTGTAATTTGGCTAAATTTTTTAATGGCCACTTGATAATATTTTTAACGTACTTTCAAGCCATAAAAGTTTCAGTCCATGTGGGGGAGCTTTGGGCATCCAAACAGACCCATTTCCAAAACTGGGCAGAACTAAAATAGTTTTGAGCACTTGACTTTAACGACTTATTTGAGGTAGTAAATAACCTCCAAATGACTTACAACTGGTCTTATTGGAAAGAGCACATCTTAAACGTAAACTTAGGCCCCCATCAACCCAATTGATGGAGATCCATCCATGACCATGATTACCTACCCTTAAAGTGGTCCAAAATAATCAGATTCAATAACTAAAGTGCAAAAAACATGCCTAGTTTGCCTTAGTCATTTTCATTCTTTATCCTGTTTTCAGCCTGTGCACAAGCCTGATTTTATGCACCTTATTACGTGACCTTCCAATGGATATGATTGGATGCAGTAGGCCTAACTTTAAGTTTACGATGTGTTCCTTCTAATAAGACCAATTGCAAGTCATTTGGAGGTCATTTGCTACTTCAAATCAGTCGTTGAAGTCAAATGCTCAAAGCTATTCAACAACTAACAAGCACCTTATTTGGATGCCCAAACTCCTCCATTTGGACTGAAACTTTTATGGCTTGAAAGTACATTAAAAATATTATAAAGTGGCTATAAAAAGACTCAGCCAAATTACACACTTAAGGAGCTATTAACCCGCAAATTACGGGAAGAAAATACCTTTTACACCGGGTACAAACAGCCGGCTGTCCTTTTGTCCGTTGAGGTGATTTGCTTCTACCAACGCACTAATCCACTTGCAAATGTGATTAGAGTCCCAAGCTGCTAATTGAGGTCTCCTAAGCTCCCAAGGTGGACACCCAAGCCTCTAGATCAACAATGAAGATGTGTCAAGCCATGGCTTAATCTAACCGTTTTTGATGTTGTTTTGATTTTTGAGTTTTAGCCTAGTTTAGCTTCCAGTTTGACTTTGTAAGCTAAATGCTTGTGTTTAGGAGGATTATAAAACTTCCCTTGCTGCCTTGTATGCTTACTAGTTGATGCATCTGAATGAAGTTGAGCCTGAGCTCCTTTGAACTCTCAAACTCTATTCTACCTTATCTCTATCTTTGTCCAGGTAGGGTGGTGATCTAACAAGAGTCTTAACCTCTCTTTGGCGATGTTTCTATATCCAAGGGGTTGTTAAGGGCCCTAGTATGAAACTTGGTGGTGTTTCTGTATCTAAGTCAGGTGCTAGATTCGGTTCTAATCACAAAATTATCCTAGTCTGAGTTTGTGTTTACAAAGAAAGCTTGAATCCGTTTGTTCTGTTTACATTTGGTTTTGGTTTGCTTTGATTGTTCCTTAGGAGATACATCAGATTTGGTATCAGGGCAAGTTTCTCCTTATCCTGGTATTTGCCCTCAAACTTCCCTAAACACAAGCCCAAACACATCCTCAAAATACAAACCATAACCGGCTATTTCAACCGTGCCAGGCAGAAGTTCAGCACGGTAACATGATGCCACTAAGACACGACCGTGCCACCTTTCCATCTTGCCATCCTGTGCCAGGAGTTTAGCACAGCCCACCCGTGCTACTGAGCATGACCATGCCACTACCATTTCGTGTTGTTCCACCTTATTTCAAACATAAGTGCTGCAAGCATGACTTTAGAAGAGAAGTTTGAAGCCCTCATGAGGAATTATGAAGCCATGAGGTTACAAAATTAAGAAATCAAGGGCCACAATGAGTATTTGAGGCGCCAATTTGGTGAATCCATGAAGCAAAAGCGGAAGGAACTTAGAAGTTCATGTTCCTTCAACTCGTCCAAATCTGAACAAGCTGAGGACAACCCTGATGGAAGCCATCACTTGAACTCTTCAAGTGAGGAAGAGCCTTTTAGGAGGCCACGAAGGAATGGGAGCATTGCTTCTAACTTTGGAGACATCAAGGTGGAGGTACCAGAATTCGAAGGAGACTTAACCGTGACGAGTTCATAGAGTGCCTCCAAAGCGTTGAATAAGTGTCTGATTACAAGGAGATCCCAGTGGACAAGAAAGTGAAGCTAGTTGCCCTTAGGTTGCGTAAGTATGCCTCTCTTTGGTGGACAAATTTGTGTGCCAAGATAATGAGGAAGAGGAAGGGTAAGATTAGAACTTGGGAGAAGATGAAATCCAAGTTAAAGGATCGGTTTCTGCCCTCATCTCACCTCTAAGATAGCTACTCTTAACTTTACAACCTTACCTAAGGAAGTATGACTGTAGAGGAGTATATAAGAGAGTTTGAAAAGCTCTTGATCAAGTGTGATCTTCAAGAGGCTGAAGATCAGACTATTGTGAGATATTTAGGTGGTCTTGATCCTAAGCATGCTCATGTTGTGGAGTTGCAACAATATTCAACCTTTGATGAGGTTTGTGTTTTAGCCCACAAGGTTGAACAACAAAAGAAAGCCAAGTCCCTTTCAATCTTTCAACAACGGGAGCTCTTTCCCACCTTCTAAACCCACGGTTCCAACCCCTCCCACCACACAAAAGAACCAAGCTCCTCAACAGAGCCAAACCCCTCCAAAACATCCAAACCCCACAACCTTGAACACAAGAAGATGTTTTAAGTGTCAAGGTCTAGGCCACATAGCCTCAGAATGTCCAAATAGGAGAGTTATCTCCTTGGCCGACTGGGAAGCAACTAAGGAGGAAAAAAAGGAGGAGGAGAAGGAGGTGTATTTCATGGAGGAGGCGGACAAACGAGAGTTACTTGTGTTGAGAAGAGCCTTGAGTAACCATGAAGGAGACAAGGAGGACCAAAGGGAAGACCTATTTCACACAAGATGCACGGTCCACGGCCAAGTGTGCTCCTTGATTATCGATGGTGGCAGTTGTATGAACGTGGCCTCACTTAGCATGGTGAAGAAACTCAATCTCCAAGCCGTGGCTCAGCCAAATCCTTACAGCATCTAATGGCTCAATCAAGATAAAGGATTGCAAGTAAATTCGAGGTGCTTGATTCCATTTTCCATTGGTAAAAGTTACCAAGATGAGTTGTGGTGCGACATCATCCCCATGGATGAATGTCATTTTTTGTTGGGAACGCCATGGTTGTTTGACCAAAAGGTGATGTATGATGGCTATTTGAACACTTATACCTTTCAAAAGGATGGAAAGAAGATCACCCTTGCCCCCCCTAAGCCCATCCGAACTCCGCAAAATTAAGCCCTAAAAGAACTGAGAGCATTCGAACTTACTCCTCAGTACTAAGGAGCTACTTCTTAGGGTCTCACACCATGAGTTCAAGGACAATTTGAGGGCAAATTCTCCTCAACCAGGGGAGGATTGAGGGGATCAGCCCCAAGTGGTTCTTCTAGTTCAAGAGGTCATAAAGGCTATCAAAGGGTTAGAAATCAGTCAAGGTGCAATCACTTGCATTCTACCGGGTTTATCCTGCACATGGCCTGACTTCCTAACTTTGGTAGCCCAATGTCCCGGGGCTTTAAGCCAAAATTTTTGTGTTCCTGGAATGGAGAGTTAGCTTCCCAACAAATCAAGTTTCATCCCATTTGGATGTCATTTGCTCATCCAAACCCTTTGTTAAAACCAAACTGCCCAAACTATTTTTCCTAGTCAGATTATGCCCGGTATTGGGAACCCAATTTCCCTAACCTAAAGTAGTTCTAGCAATTGAAATTCTAAAACCTAGATCCCTTTTTGAGTTGGTTAAAAGGTTGGGAAAAGAAACCAGAGCCAAACATTACCCAAGGAGGCTAAAAGAGAGGAAACTTCTAAAGGTGTTTTTTGGAAGTTAGTCTGCATCATCTCCCTTGTTCTGCTAATATCTCCTGAATGGATGCACCAATTGTGCTCCAAAAGTCATCATTTGAAAGAGCACTTTCTGACCTTTCTATTAAGGTGTGTTGCATCCAATTTCGGTAAGTAGAAAGGGAGATATGGCTGTTCAAAGTTAACCTTATAAAACTAGAAAGCTGCCAGCAGCTACCACCGTCACCTTTTGTACTTATCTTGCTTTTTGTGCTTACCCTTTTGTCTTGGTCCAAATGTCTTGGCTTGTATCAGTTGTAATCTAAATTTTGAGGCTTCCTCATATATAAGGGGCCTTTAGGAAGGAAAGAATGCAGCTTAAATATTTATGCAAACAAACTTGAGTGTTATTCTCTCTCTTGAAATTCCTAGTTGCTTTATCTTGAAGTGGGTATCTCAAGTGATGTTCTACTAGGTTCCTTTTCTAGGTCATGGTGGTGATTAAATTTTGTATCCATAAGTGAAGAAGGAATAGCCCAACATCGCCTCTAGGTGGCACCTTTGGCTTATCCTAGATAAGGGAGTTGCATTCTATCCTCTAAAACCGGTTTGAGCAACTTGTTCTTCTCGGTTTGCTTGGTCTTGCTTTTCACACTTTTCCTATCTTATATCCTCATTCTTCACATCTCCTTGGCTACCATACATCAGCTTGGTATCAGAGCCTAGGCTACCCTCTCGGCCAAGCTTCCACCCCAAACCCATTTCCCAAACACAAACCACAAAACTAGCTTTCTTCACCCGCGCTGGACAGAACTTTGGCACGGTCTGCCCGTGCTTAAAAGCACGACCGTGCCACCTCTTTTTCAGCCAATTTCCATCCTTCTAGATAGAACTTTGCCACGGCCTTCCCGTGCTTTAAGGCATGACCGTGCCACCTGTTTTCAACCAAATTGTCGACCTTCTCCTTTCACAAAAGCTCACAAATCATGTCTTCTAGCCTTACACCCGAGCAAGTGGTCGAGCAAGCCTTAAGAGAAAAGGCCAAAATGGAAGCTAGAGCTAAGTATTTACAATCCCAACTTCAAAAACTCATGAGGGAAAAACAAAACAACTTGAGAGATTCACCTATTCCAAGTGAGTCTAGTGACCCGGATGAGAATGATTCGGATTTGAACCCTTATGGCTCTAAAGGTGGAGGTAGTGGAGGTTCAAGGTGGCATAGAAGGCACCATGGGGGTGGCTTCAATGACTTCAAGGTTGACATCCCTGAGTTTGAAGGCAAGCTTGATCTGGACGAGTTCTTGAATTGGCTACAAGCCGTGGAGAGGGTTAAGCTTTGATCATGCAAGCTTATTGTTAAAGAATGATTTTGGTCATCTTTGATTTTGGTCATCTTCTAATCTATTGCTATTTATGTTATATTTTTGGTGATTTCACATGAGTTGGGGAGAGCCCAAGTTGGCCATAAACTAGAGTTTTGGCTAACAATGCATTGTTTGGATTAATTTACCCTTAAGCTTGTATTATGTGGGTGTTTGATTGAAAAATGATCTCTTTTGGATATGATTATAAAGTGAGTTTGAGTGTGGTAATTTTGTATGTTGTTGGGATGGACCAAAGCTTGCTTACATGCTTTTTAAAGAATGATTTAAGTTGAGAATTTGTGTGGAAAAGAGAGGGAAAAGCTAAAATAGTGGGGGCTAGAATTTTTAAGAAAACAGGGAAGACTTTGTCAATAAACTGGAAATGCATGACTAAGCCAAAAATTATTATTTTCGATGAGTATATATTTTAGTGTGTTAGCTTTCAAAAGGATCTTGAATGGCCTGAATGTGAGGTCTGTGGAAAAAGTTATGATCGTTTTACCTTAACTGTGCAGAATGGGCCAAAACTGACATGCTTTAGTTCTAGCCTCATTTTGGGAGTTCTATTGAGGGAATCAAACTTGGTGTTCTAAATGAAAGATTTTTGGGACTTCTTAAGCATTCTATATTGGGGTTTTAAGTCTCAATCCAAAGTTAGATGATTATGTTATGAGTCTTTCTTCCTAAGCCTCTGTTATGCTTACTTTGCTTTTTCTAAATTATTAGCTATGAAATAAATACTTTTGCTAACCGTATGTTCCTACAACGATAATTTTGTATAGAATCTGGGCCTAATCTATCATTCCTTCCACTTTTGTGCATAATATTATTCTGTGAGCTTACATTTAAAAATTTCTGGTATCTTCATTGCTCGTATCTTTAAAAATCAGCATGTATTTATCAAAATTATGATGTTTTGGTAAGCACATCAATGAATCAGTTTAATCAGTGATTTCTCACATAATTAGTGACCTCATCAGTTATCAGTTATAGGGCATAGCCCCTCAGTTACCCGTGGAGCTTCAGGCCAGGTCCCGATCGGCTTGGCAGGTGTACACCTATCTTCAGATCGTAACAGTTACCAGGGGTTCACTATCAGATAATAATTGACAATGCAGTTTCACATTCATTTTATTCCCTATGTTTAATTAAAAATGAGTTACAATACGGGCCCAACCAATTTTTGTTCCATGAATGTTTAACAATATAGAAATGCACGTACTGAGCTTCGGCTCATATTTCAAAATGTTTTCATGTTTTATTTCAGAAAAGTGTTAAGTGAATTGCCCTCAGGTAGGGAGAACGGCTGAAGATCATAAGTGAGCCGGGAAATCTTTATGGAATGGGGGTGCATTATCGTTGAAATGTTACCGTATTATGAATTATTTTGATGTTGACACTGTATATTTTATTAGAATTTTATATTTTGGTGTAATTCTTGGGATGTTTGTATGGTTTTGATGTTCGAACAATTTCTATATTTATCAAAATGGTTTGATAGGTTGTGATGGTGTGAATGCATTTGATGGTAAACATTGACTATTATGGTTCAGTTATCCTGTACAAGTAAAGTCTTGCCCTTAATCGGACGGCGGTAACACCTAATCATTTCGATTAACATTTCAATTGGGGAAAACTAGTGAGAGAGATGCAAACAGTGATTGATGTACAATTGGGGCATTACGCTTGATGTAAAACTTTTTGACGTTTTGGGGGATGGATTTTATGGGTCCATTTCCTCCTTCTCATAGTAGTCTTCACATCCTTGTGGGGGTTAATTATGTTTCCAAGTGGGTAGAAGCCATTGCCTCTCCACTAGTGACTCGAAGGTGCTAATGAAGCTTTTTAAAAAGAACGTCTTTAAAAGATTTTGCACATAGAGAGCTCTTTTGAGTGACAATAAGACTCATTTTTGCAATAAGACACTTGAGTCTCTCTTAAAGAAGTATGGGGGTTTTTTTTTATAAGATTGCTATGCCTTATCATCTTCAAACAAGTGGCCAACTTGAGTTATCTAATTGAAAGTTAAAAAGCATTTTGGAGGAAACAATAGATCGGTCCCGAAATGATTGGTCCAAAAAACTTGATGACCCTCTTTTGGCTTACCGAACTGCTTACAAAACTCCTCCTGGCACTACCTCATACCGATTGGTTTTCAAAAAGTCTTTCTATTTATAGGCTAAGTTAGAACACAAAGCGTATTGGGTAATTCGAACTCTTAACTTCGATCTTAAGGCGACTGGTGAGAAGAGGATATTGCAATTAAATGAATTAGATGAGTTACATTTGGAAGCCTATGAAAGCTCAAAAATAGATATTGAGAGGACAAGTAATGGCATGATAAGCATATTATGAGGAAAGGATTTAAGGAACATGACTTAGTCCTACTGTTCAATTCTCAGTTGCCATTATTTTGGGAAAAAGATAAGATCCCGGTGGTAGGGAACATTTAAGGTTCTAAAGGTCTTTCCACATGCAGTCGTGGAGGTTTGGAGCAAGTCTACTGGTGCATTCAACGTCAACGAGCAGCATCTTAAGCCATCTTATGTGGGTGAACCCATTGACAAGCATGCTGCTCATAATCGTTCTAATCCCGAACCCTCCTAAAAGTGACGGTTGAGCTCTTAACCCTGAAAGAGTGCTTCTTGGGAGGCAACCCAAGTTTGTTGTTTTGCGAGTTTTTCTTTTCTTTGATTATATACAGTGTATTTTTTGCTTTTAAAAATAACACAAGGAAAAAAAAAGAGAGAAAGAGAAGGAAAAGAAGTAAGAAGAAGGGGAAAAAATTAAAAAAATAATAAGAGAGAGTTTAGCAGCTCCACCAATGGCCACCATGGACCCCTAGAAGTGCCCAACTCGGTCCATAGAGC